>JAWCTZ010000993.1:0-26615 GCA_036850595.1 Rhyacichthys aspro | reverse complement strand
TCACTGTGGTTCTGTATTTTTGTATTAAGCAAGAATTTTAAAGTAGTCATAGCAGTAGTATTGTTGACAAAAAAACAAAAACCCTCTGAATTGCTATCTTTCATAAAACACACCAAATTAACTGTTATTTCCAGCAATACATATCACCTACATAGCCATAAAAGTGTTTATACTATTCAATGAAAGTTCTTCAAAGGGTTAAGAAGTAAGTTCTAGGTGGAAATCCTTATCAAACCTATGTACATCAAAAGCCACCATAATAACACCCAATAATTACTCCATAAGTCAGACATGGGCTCATTGTCAGTGTTCTAACCAGTGGTAATTATCTACTCATTTTGCAACATTAATGGAGGGTATTCTTACATATTATGTGTCTTATATGTCTTCCTACAAGAATATTTTTTGAAATATGTAATTAACATTTCACCAACCTTAAAATACATCCCTTGATCACACTGTTTAAAAGTTGTGCTCGATCTTATGCTAATGTTCGAAAGTAAGCTCACGGTGTTTCTTCAAAACATTGAGAATTTTCCTCTTTGAAGATATTGTAGATGCTGCCCATGTTTCTGTGAAGTTCATTTATATGTGAGGACCCATGTGATGAAATTCATAGTTGTGCATGAGTCACTTCTAAAGCAGAACGCATTAGCTGTCAGACGCGGGATATGTCAATGTAATATCCCTTCTGACACAATCAGGATTGTTTCCCTCGTCGCTCTGGACCTGTCTCAAGTCATTAATCTTAGAAAAGAGGTTAGCTGGCTGCTGCATTGAATTCAACACCATGCTACATTACAAATTGATAAATTTTCATATTCTCGCCTGGAGCTTGTGAGGAGATTTAACCATGCTCGGAGATGAATGTTAACAGTAACGAGACTGAGATGGAAATGATCACCTTTTTAAAGCATTTAAATATGCATTAGTCAGTTTCTATCTACTGGTAAATGAGACAAAGAAATGTAATTGCACAGGCCTGGCCTTCAACTTTTGTATGACTATAGCAATTCAGGCAGTAAATACTGAAATCTATCAAATTTCATTAAATAAAGGCTGCAAATACCAATCAAGTCAGTCAATAGGATGTTAAATAATTAAAACAAATTAAGTGCATTTCCATCTGTATACAACTCAGATATGTTGTGTTTTAGGAAATATACTATGATTTGTCTCCAGTAAAATTATAAATACACTTTATATACTGTTCTTTTGTTCAGCACAACCCACCACTCACCACAAAATAAACCAATTAAATAAGCAATCTCTGTTTACGATCAATATGTTTACACTTCTAGAATTAAATGATTAAGGCTAAGTAGGTTGACTCTTAAGATCTTTAAAGACTGGCACTTGATATGCCCACTTAAATCTGAATTGTGAATATTTTTTTTGGGGATGATTAAAGGGCATTTTTTTTTTTTTTTGTAATTAGGCAGAAAGATGAGAGTGAAAGAGAAGAAAACTGTCAGAGAAACACTGTCTTCTAAGAGGCATGGAAAAGGGTGTAATTTAATTCTTTACTTGCTGATTGTCAATATCAAATTGTTCATCAAGTTTGCCTCTGCGCTCAATAATAAAAACAAACAAACACAAACTAAAACATATAAACAATTAGTTTGACTGCCTGTGGTCTGCTTAAGTGTCTTGCTTATTGTGTCTTTGAAATAATCACCAGACGTCAAATGCAGGCTGCACAGTATTAACTTGTACCTTGTGTCTTGTGTTGTTGCTTTAGAATAATACTGGACCAAATGCAATTTTAGTACAGTATATGTTCATATTCAAACCATTTCCCTGAACAGTGACAAGCACCCTCTTCTTTATTATGTGGGTCACTCCCTTCATCGTTGCTTTTGAGTTGATAAGCAATGCATCAAAGAAGTCACTATTTCAGATGGTAAAATAACAAGGAGTTCAAAAGTGGAAGGCTTAACAGTGAACTTCCTTTTTAGTCACAAGTCCAGTAAATTACTTTCTAAAAGGTCACAGAAAGGAGTTTTTGAAGACCTAAGAGGGGTTTGATCTGGGTCACAGCCGTCACTAGATGTGACACCATCAATATACACATTTCTCTAAATCCACTTTCACATCTGCTCACATTAGTCCCCTTCATCTGTGGAATATGAGAGGACCATCAGAGCAGATGATTATGCTTACAAAATGTCCCCCTGCTGCTCTCCGGACCCAAAAAAAGTCATCTTCTTTTAATCAAAGCCATTGCTTTTTAATGGCAAGCAATAGAGATAAGAGGGGAACGGGACATACTTGGGCACAGTGCAGACATGTGAGAATCCATCAGCAACCATCAGCACACAAATGTCCTCATATCTGCCTTTGCTCTGAGAGGAAGTGAAAGCAGAAAGAGCACTCTCCACCCACCATTAATACGCAGCACCTCCAGCAATCACTTTATTCAAATCTGCCTGGTGCCGAACTCCAGCCCGAATCAATGCCATTTATCTGGTCTTAAAAAAGCCGATAATGGGATGAGGCAGCTCAGGGAACGAGCGACGGCGCGCGAGGCGTTAGTTCACCAAAGTACATGGGTCCTTTATGTCCTTTGTTTAAGTGAAAATAGGACATGACAGTGTTGATTGCATGATTAGCCCTGAGGGTTAGTGTCAGTCCAAGGGTCAGATGATTGTAATATTTGTTTGGTGCAAACGGTAGCTATTCTGTTCTAAGATAAAGGAAAGGAATCTAAATATAAGCTGTCATTGAGAATTATGGTTCCCGGCAAATACATTTAGGCACATTCAGGAAATGAAATTGACACATTTCGATTTAGGTGCAGGTTGCATAAATGAAGCAAGACAAATGAAACTGAAGTTGAAGATCAAAAAAATGAGAGAGTCAATGATCGTTCCATGATCTCACCATCTGCTTCTCCGACTCTGAATTTGTACACTAGGAAAAAACACACACTATCTTTTTGGTGATCAAAGTACTACCTGAATTACATTTCACATACTTTAGCAGTCTGGATGGTAAAGCAGTCAATGGAGAGTGTGTAACATCTCATGCATGTTACTTATTCAAAACTATAATATGCTATGACTCAAGTTGTGTAAATAAATAAGGCAATGAAGAGTGCAAAGCAAACATGCAATCCCCACCCTTAAGATGACCCCAGCCGGTCTACAAACCTGGAGTGACACACACCTCTATGCTTACCTTGGAGTACATGGCCCCGTTAAGTACCTCTCCATTGCGGATCCAGATGATTGAAGCTGCTGGTTTAGCATTGTCAGCATGGCAGGTCAGATTGAGGGGGTCACCAGCCCTAAGGCTGACCACTGGCCCACCACTGATAACGGGGTCTTCAGGAGGAACTATTGATACAAAGAGAGAAATACGGTTAGCCATTTGTTTTGTTATAAAGGCCTACCATAAATGCTTGTTTAAATGAGTGAATTTAAACTTTATTGAGACAGTTTTAAACACAGTTTGACTCTTTTTTTTTTTTACCTTAGTTTCACCTTCCAGAGTCCCCCACAGAAGTAAGCATCCCAACATGCCTCTAAAAGCAACTGATCAAAGTCATACTTCTGCTTCACACATGATCTGATTTTTTTCTTTCCTTTTGCCTTTTATAACTGTAACTGCAGTGAATTATTGATTGACCTGAGTGCTCATTACAATGCAGATCTAGGCCAAGATGAAATCAAAGGCTGCATGCAGCTGCCATATTGCCCTGCATAAGTGTGATTGTAAGTATAGTTTGAGTGCAGGAGGTTGTTATGGGGTACCTTTACTGCTGTCAAGTAGCACTAAGTCAAATCATAGAAAAAAAGCACATTGTATTATTTTATTTTTATGCATTTAATGAGAAAACATATTGAAGTTGTATTTGCATTGCTAAGTATTTCAGCACAAGTGGTTCTAGGCCACTTTCCCCAGAAACCACATGCTGAATGTGAATTATGGGTGGTGGCATGTCTCATGACTAATGTCTTATTTGTTGTTTGTCCAAATTCTCAGAGGACATACTGTACAAATCCATGTAACACATTCACAATGAGCAACTCCTCCATGAATCACATCATTGTGGGGGTAGAAAAATCTGGAATGGACTAGATTAATGCAATAGTCCAATACAACTTGCCTTAACACTTTCATACAAGTGAATGCACACTTGTTTGTTGATAGAGCATTTTGAAAGGCCATGATGAATACGGGGCAAAAGGCTTGCCATGTCTTCTATTTTTAAAAGTACATACTTTTGGTGGCAGATAGACAAAAATATAGATATTTTTAATCTCAGTGGGACTATCCTGGTTAAAGGTCAAACAAAAATTGAAAAAAGAAAAAAAAGTGTATTAATTTACAAGCAAATATTTATATTATAAATTACTCTGTGGCACTCTGTGGCACGTGAACTACCTCTTGTGACACAACCCCTTCAGGAATTTGTTTTGAATCAAACATGGTTCCCAGTGATACCAGTACTGAGACAGCTGATTGTCAAGGTCCCACTCTATTGACTTGCTGTCAGCAAAATGCACATGAGTAAAACAGTAATTAAAACCCAGGGAATAGAGCTGTTTTTAAGTTGTCACTATCAGTCACGGAATGTGTCAATACGAGTTCATACAGTGACAATTTTGGTTTATTACATACATACTAATAAGGGTAGCACTCCTTAAGAACCTTTGGAAATACACATGCCATGCATTAGCTTCAAGGGGCAAAGGTAACTACTGTAGGTATACTGATTTGCAGGGTTTCATACATCAGTGTTGCCCCCATGACCTTAAGAGTCTCAAATGTCTACTTTTAGCTTTTCAGCCTTTGGATTTCCTGGGAGGGCTTTCAGAGCACGAGATGTAAGAGGAATTTCTGATTTACAGTTTAGTGAAACTACACATGAGCAGAGGTCAAAAGCAAACCTCGCAGGGCACTAGTACAATTTCAGGTTGTGTCCCTGTGGAAGATGATCTGGCAGCCATCATAGCACTGGGGTGCAGACATGGGAAAAGACATGCCTACTTGATCCAAGTCCAGTGAATGTGCAATCTTAATCTATGTTTAAAGTAGCAAGGGTGGTAGTGCACTTGCTATCAATAGAGAAGGTTAGCTTTTTATTTAGTATAAACAATGTACACCTATTTGTACTTTGGTCTGAAAAAAAATTAGAGCAAGAACCCAAAAGCAATCATTGCAAGTGAATGACTGTGAAATCACATTTTGAGAAGATATTTTGCACTCTCCCAGTATGGGACACTTTCCACTTCGTCTGCCTTATGACCTCCAGGTATAACTCTTCTACTGCGGCCTTGAACTTGAATTAGCCATCATCATTACTGGGCTGTTTGCAAACTCGGCAGTCCCTAATGGTTCTAAATTAGCTCTTTACTGCAACCATCCAATGGACTTGGCATAAGCAGTGTGGTCAGTAGTGCAGATTGATCGCTCCTCTTTAATTACAGGCCTGACTCACTGCAAGAACCGATCTACACACCACTTTTTATAATAATGTAATCCATTTGAGTATTGTAAGTTTCATTGGTTTTGCATGCAAGGGCCCATGTTTTCTTGTCATGTATATTATATATATTTGTGATTTGAATGATTTGAAATGTTATCAGTCAAAGGAAATCAATCAAACCAAAGATTGCCATTTTTGGTAAAATGCTGGATGTGATTTATTCTCTACTGAAACTGCTGTACCTTTAGTCAAATTTGTCATGTATTTTCAGTCATGTTGCTTTTTGTGGGAGTAAGCCATTTGACCTGATACATTTTCTGTTTACTGTCCTAAATCATTAAATTGCTTTACTAAAACATTGCAGTTGCTAGAACAATCCATTCCCAATTCTAAACATCTGAAAACTCAGTAAAAAGACAATAAGTGGTGCCAGAAAGCCTAGACCCAGTGAGATCATTCACTTTTACAGCATAATCAAAGATTTCTGTAAATGAAACCAAGGCATATTGATGAGTAATTAAGTCAACTGTGCAAGAGACGCAGTAAGTCTGTCAGCTCTAAGAGTGGCTGACTCAAGTCAGTGGCTCATAAAGATGCCTTTTGTCTCATGATACAATTTTCTCACTAAACATAAAACGGTCCAAAAAAAAAAAAAAGTATTGATGTTTCTGGCATTAAGTTTTTTCAGACCAAACCAATATTGGGAAAACTCTCCAAAGCAACCAAATGCATCCTTCCAGCACTATGGTTTTCCAGCAGCATGGTCCAGAAAAAAAGCAATTTAAGAGCGAATGAATAAGAGTGATCTTCTCACAAGAAGCCTAGATGATGTAGGGGAGGGGAGGCTGCCAATGAAGCTGGTGTAGCGCTGTGCTTCAGCAGACGTGTCCTGAACAACAATGAGCCTCCTGACTTGCTGTCTATTTCAGAGGAATGCCTGCATGGGCCGCCTGTCACCCCATTGCGACAGCTTGCAGAGTTTGTGATAGGTAGATCAGGGTGGAAAAAAGATGACAAAAGAAAGAAGGGAAAGGAATAGCCTGCGCAGGTGGATATGAAGTACACATGTGGCTTACTGGCCCAAATCAAGTGCTGTCATTGTACACCTGTCTGCAAGCTAAGACAGATTCCCAAGATGCATCTGCACATATATGTTGAGTGAGTGAGTGAGTGAATGTAAGATGAGCACTTTCTGTGAAACAGCGAACAAGCTAACTTGCAATAAGGAAAAATGGCACTCTTTAGCAGAGCATTATGTCCCAGTGAGGCACCAGATAATTTGGGAACTATTGTCCTATCCTGGACAGGAACTGCTATACAGTTTGTTTTCTAAATTAGAGATCCAGATAATAATCCAGATTATTATTAAACATGAAAAGAGGGTAGATGCCAGCACTGTCAGAGACGTGCAAAGCCTGCTCCGTCTCAGCGCAGCCCCAGAGTGTGCGCTCCACAGATTGCTCTCTACAGTTTGAGATGGTGCAGATGTCCCTGCTCATATAGAAATGCATTCCTGCATTGCCTAACAACTATAGGCTTTATTTAGGTTTCTGCAAATGAGTGTAGTTACCATGTCACTAGTGCTAACAACTGCAGTTAGCTGTAGAGAACCTGTAGTGCAAATTAAAATCAGCTCAGCACCTGTACACAGTTGGTACTGTTTGCGGAGCACAGATGTATTTGTGTCAATTCTCCTCCTTCTGTTCAAACCCACAAAAAAGATAAAATCCTACATACAGTCTGTCAACTATAATCACACACCTGTTCCCAGTTGCCCATTCCTTCTCATGTTTAAGAGTGAGTGAAAATAAGGAGAAAAACATTGTAACTTATATCTTTTATTAGATTTCCCCACAGAATTACTGTCATTGATGACACCTTATCTCACATTTTGCGACTGAGATGATTGCTAGACTTAAATTGTCTTTCCTCATTGTGGAAATTATAAACTATACATTTTCTTTCACTCCACTCCATAATAACTGAAATTTTCCATATCAGTACTGATCTTTTGTTGGACAAACATTTGGATTGCTATTGATTATTAAAACCTCTGTTAAAGGTAGCATTTTCTTGAATTGTACCAAATACTAGCAACCCACTGAAAAAGCAATGGATGGCTACGCTTGTGGAGAACAGTGGTACCAGCATGCGAAGTGGTTATGACAAAACATACAATCATCGAGGACGTGAAACACTTCCTGCCTTGTTTTCTGCAGCAGGAAAACTTTTAATTCCTTGGTAGCTTTTTTTCTCTTGTGCCCTCAAAGTTCACCTCCATTTCTGAAAGGATGAAGACAAGATCCTTGAAAAATAATGAACCCAGACTTATCCATAGAAATGGCTGATTCAGCTTGAACAATTGAAAGCAACACTAACAAAGGATATCCTTGGGTTTTTTGTGTGCGTGAATACTGCTGCTGAAATGTGGTTCTGAAACACTAACAATGAACAATAATAAATAAATAAGTAATACAGAAAGGCATTTTCTTCGTAATATTTGTCAAAAGACCAGCGTTATTTTGTGCTTTATGTCTATCAGCTCTTTGAAGTCGCCCTTTCTGTAACAACTGCACATAATATCAGCTATGGAGAGGGCAACCAGGTTCCTAGGTAAATCTAACAATAGTCATGATGAAAGTAATGTTACTTCAAAGGAAAAGAAACACTGTGTAGTCTGTGTATAGGCTTATTTCAAAAAACTTCAGCAAAGCATTATATTCCACCAATTTAAGGCAAAATTGCTCATTTGATCAATATATAGTAAAATGATTGCTCTAAAAATGTCTTGAAACACATGGGTATCCCACAAACTGTATGCCAAGACCTGAAAGTTGACGTGCCATTAATATCGGATTTACATCCAAATTAAAAACTGCAGTAATGTCTTCAAAACATTATAAAGCCATGATAAAATTGTAGTTTTTTGTTTTCCTAAATGCACTGAATAAAAAAGTGGTAAGCCATTTTCCACTTCTAGCCTTAATCAAAGACTACTCATTTTTGATGCTTTGTTCCAGTAGTCCCTAACCTGAGGTAGACAAGGAGCAAAGGTCTGGAGCACTGCCAACTTGCTGCAAGGGATATAATTAGCCTCAGGGGTCTTTTTGGGCTAGAAACCCTTCATTCTCTTCCCTCATGACTAATTCACAAGACCTTGATTCTACTTTGCCATCTGAGAATAAGTCTGAGAGCCACAGTGGTGTTCAAATGGGTTAAGTGCACCATTGGATTGTTTGCAGAGCATTTTGATCATTAAAGATTTATACATTAGTCATGTCATGTATTTATTTTAGTTTAAAATTGATTATAATTTCCTCCGCAGCAATTTTAAAATTATGGCAACCATACCTCATCATGTTGTAAAAACTTCTGATAACAAAAGGTAAATATCTGCTTAATGTCCCGTCTAACATACTAACTTGGCACAAGTTTATAGCGAAAGAATTAATGTTACACACATCAATATTCCTTGTTATTATGTTATAATTTCATGTTTTTCGTAAACTGCAATATATTAGAGGGAAAATAAAATTATCATAGACTGATTTGTATGTTAATGTTGATCAAAGTAAAACCGAAATGTGCTCTTCTGAAACAGAGGAGTATGTGCTGATAGTGAAAGATGGCGAAGAGGTTTAGATTTATTCTGCTGTCAGCTTTGGAAAAAGGGAGACTGTGTCTAAGAATGTGTGAGTTGCACATAGGTGTGCAGGGCCGTAGCTGCCTTCCAAGTCGATAGACACACTCTGTCACCACTGGCAAGTAATTGACAGCTTGGAGTTTGCAGTGACACAGGCCTTGCATATATTTCCTGCATTGCTGTATATTTGTGCGTGTCGGCTTGGAGTTCTCCCTGGCGGTGCATTCAGAAGTCAGCTTGCACGGCAGGGGATTAAACAAACACTTCCAATTCAAGCTTATGGAGAAGCATGATAAACTGTCTCACCCTCTGTCAGGCTAATAGGTAATAAAGGCTTCCCATTTCTTTGTGCTGATTGGATTTTTAACTATTGCTATACAACACTTGCAGTCCAACTGTCGATGTGTGCAAATAAATTGTTTTTTCTTCTGTTTTAACTACCTTGACTATGCGCTTGGTGTCAATGGGCAAACGACCAAGCAAAAAGTCCATCAATGCACCGAAGTCTTTTACCAAATAATCAAGACTATGAACGATTCCAAGACGATTAGAGATATTTGTTTTGTAATGTGATGATTTGATCACAAATGTCACACTCATCTTTTAATGTAAAAGTAGAAGTTTAAAAGGGTCTATTGACAATAATTGTGTTTAAAATTGTCATGGGCTCTTGTCAAAGGTGAAAAGCTCACATCCAGAGATAATACTTTGAATCAGTAGAACAAAAGCAAATGTAGGCATCAGAAGTAGTTTGGCACCAGGCAGTGTGATGGCAATAGACATTTTTGCTCTGTGTATAATTTGCTCACATTAATTTACAAGAAGGTCTGGCAGGAAGAGAAATGTTATGCTGCAATTTGTCTTCCCTTTCCTCTTTTTCTATTGCTGTCGTCTCCCTCTACAAATCATTAGTTTCACTTTTCATTAGGTTAGATCAATAAGGTGGCTCAGTCACTCGTGGTGAGAATATTGTATGGCAGACAACTCTCTCTGTTTTTCTTCTTTTCTCTTGTACTCTTTTACTTTACGCTCTCGCAGCTTTTTGGAGACAGTCTCTTTTTCAGTCAGATCCATTGTGAGATGGAAGGAAAGCAGCAGGAAGTTTGTAGAGTCAAAGAAAGAGACATTACCCTGTGGCTTGGTAGTCTTGTGTGCCAAAGGCTAATTAGTGATGCAGAAATAAACAATAACCCAATAAAATATAATTAAGAAGTTCACAATGGAGAGTGGGAAGTTGTGAGAATATAATGAAAGCTTGTGTAAACATTATTAACTCTACAACATACATAACTATCAGGGTGATATTAAGTGACTGTCATTTAAGTCAAATTCTGACTTATTCTGACTATCTATATTTACAATAGACATTTATGACGGCAAGTTTGGAAGAAAGAACATGTCCTCACAAACGATTTTAGTGTATTTTCTACAAATATAACTCTGCTAGGGTTCAGTGTATTGCTCTTTTTCCTTCATTATCTGCATAGTGCGGATAATGAAGAATGATTCTACCAACCTCACGACTAAGAACCATTAAATGATCTTGAGAATATACATTTTTAAAAGTGAGGCCATCTAAACAATTTCAGTTCTCAGTTTCTATCTGACTTACCCAGCACGGTTAGACGGGCTGGACGGGACCTCATGGCAGCCTGGACAGCCTGACACTCAAATACAGCATCGTCCATCAGTTCAACACGCTGTATGCGCAAATGATGCTCTCCTGATCCATGGTCACCAATCACTGTGTAGCGAGGATAGCCTTAATTAAAAGGAAAACACAAATAATGTTAGTATCCGTGTTGATAGGCATTTTTAACCTTTAGCTGGTGAGAAATAGTATTACTTTTGCATTATACAATAGAAATAGTATAGATCCAGTATATACTGCATGTGCAATGTGATTTAACATTTCTCCTGGAATCATTAATGAGTTGCAGTAGAAGTAGTAGAGTGTGCAGTGATACTCAACTACAGCCATAAACATGAACAGCCACGGTTTGAAATGCTTCACGATTGCTCTGTGGAATGATTTATAGTTTAATAATGCAAGAAAGCAGAGCAATATCCAACAGACCTGAGCATTTTACACAACTCGAGCAAGATGGTTTTAAAGATATCCCCTCAACTATTATCGAAGTATGGAATGAGAATGTGTTTTGCACTGCATTCCTCCACAGGGGCATATAACCAGGAAGAAGAATGTGTTGACTGGCAGGTTTTATGGGTTGCTTCGTGGGCTTTAGGATTGCTTGGTGTTAAAGAGGCTCTTTTTCACATTTTAAACTGCAATATTGAGAATGTAATGGGTAAAATGCAGCATTATATGAAGAATTTCAACCATAGCTTTAGGTTAAAGCAGTTTAAGAAGTGGATCAAAGATAAACCTCCTAAATAGCAACAAATGTCAGTTTATTTCAAGAAAGCTTTTTTTTTTTACATTTTCCTCTATATATAAATAAAACACATCTTCAGTAGACAAAGCCACTTGTCGCTTCTTCAAAAGATCTGTCAGTACTCATCAAGTGTTGAGCAATTGCAACAGCTTAAATACTGTCCAGTTGGTAATGTTTTATTCAACACTTTATATGACATTTGAGGGGGAAGTCTATTATATTTGCTTAAGCCACTCTTTGCATTCTATCCTTAAAACAAAATGCAAACAAAAACATTATTATTGGTAATGGAATTTCCTACACTGCACATGCTGAACCACAATAGTGAACTACAATAATGCAGGTTGTAGAAATAAAAAGGTGAAATGAACCTGTCTCCCTGCTATTCCATGTGCAGAATTAGAGCTAAAAAAGGATACATCATTGTGTGTCCAAGGTCATTCATGGGACCATTTTACTTCAATTTTATGTCCATTGATGAGATTCAAAGCAATAATGCCACCGCATATTACAAGGACGATGATGATTGCAAATCTGTAGGATATCTGTAGGATAAAAGGTGACCTTGAGTTGACTCCAGTTCACATAGTTTTCATACCACCACAAACACAATTTACTTTTAATAAGCTTTTGTTTTGCTTTTCCTAATTGCAGCAGCATATAACCATGTAAATTGTGTAACACAAACAGATGATGTGGCCAATTACCTCATCTGCCTCTGGCAAACTAAGAATAATTTTGCTGTGTGAGGAAATGGCTCTGTTCCAGTTTCATCTCTGAGCAATTGTTGGATCCGAAAGGAAAAGTAATTTGCGTTTGTAGCTGATTGTAAATGATAGGAATTTATAATCTCATTTCCTAAGTATATAAACATCATAATGTGTTTATGCCACCTTATAAGAGGCTTGATCATGCATTTTGTCAATAAGACAGGATGTGTACTGTCAGACATGAAGACTGATCATCTCTCTGCATGTGAGGTATTCCTATAAAGGCCCATTGATCTTAGACATCAGCGGATTCCAAAGACACAATGTGTTACTCAAAGCAAACAATGTAAAATAGGCCCATTAAGGAGTAATGAATCCATCAGGGGGGAATGGATTTGTCTTCAGGCTGGATCAATGGTGTATGTGCATGTGTGTATGTGTGTGTAGGCATACAGACACTTATTGCAGGCTTTGCTGATTTATAGCATTCACCTAGAATATGTTTCACACTCAGTAGCCACCAGAGGTTAGAAATAGGTGACCAGCATCCAGATTTCTCTCACGAGATGACGAAGTGACATATGATGTCTCTTATCTAGCCTAAACAAATGCTCTGTTCAAACTTTCAGTGGAGCGGTACGGCACAAGTGGGCCAGTTGGTTCCCATTACCAGAAGAGCTCCAAAGCAACCCCAAAAACAACAACAATTTTTACAGCTTTCATTTTGTAAATTAAAAAAGCAGCAAACACAAGCAGAACTTTATATATATTAAACAGAGAGACTATGAATTTAAATATGGGGATAAGCTGGATCCATCACAGTGGAAAAGCAAGCATCTTAAGGTTACCTGAACCAAACTGTGTCGTACTGAGACCTGTACCGTACCACTACAGTGTCAACAACGTGTGTGCTATTTTCTGTAGAAACTACAATTGAAAATGTATACAAGCATCTCTGCTGAGAGACCCACGTAACAATAGTGAAAATAGTGAATAGTGAAAAATAAAAATAAAATTATTGTAAAAAAATAAAAAAAAATACATCCACCTCTGACTCAAATAGTGCACAGAAAAGGTAAACATAAGAACAGAGAGCATTGAGGAGTGCACATATTTACAAAACCATTCTCTAAGAATTTACATGTTGTTTCATGTGTTACCATTATCATCATCCAAGCACCTATACACTCCCTCCCATGCATATTCATGACATTGATTGGTATGTTCTCAGCCATTGTGGGGATACTTTGCTTTTCTTTAATTAGAGAGGAAAAACGTAGCACAAAAGGAAATGAATAGGAAATTCAGGGACAGATAGAAATCACTGGCTTTTGTGTTGTGATTTCTTGCACAGAATGGTGAAAGAGTTCTCTCAGTTTAATCACTGCTCCATGAATAGGAATAGGTCCCTAGCGAAGTATGTCGCTGCAGACGCAGCTTCTTTCTATGAATAGCCGAGCAGACCTATATTATTGAAAGACTCCATGCAACATTTGATTTGTCACACTTTCTATGTATACAGCTGCCACTTTCCTTTCATTGTGTACATCTTGTGCTGGATGTACCACCACTCCTTTTGCAGCAATATGCATAGCTTGATTATGTAGGCAGGGAGATAAAAAGGACAGCTGTGGAGCGTTTAGTTTTGAAAGTGTCATCTGCCTCAGTGGAAGAGTGGAGCAGTTCCTGTCCGTATATGTGGATTTTAGCTGCACATCTTGACAGGCTGCATTTCTTTTTACAAAATGTGTACTCTTTGACCAAAATCAATAAACTATTCAACTTAGTAAAGTCAGTTATAAAAGCTGACCTGCTACATTCATAGCTTCATAATGGTTTCAGTATTTGAGTTTGAAGTAGTATTCACATCAGTTAGAATTTAGACTGAATGTTAACATTGCTATGAGGAAAATGTATTATTGTTTTACACTCCTATAAAATCAGTCTATTAAGTTTGAATGCTCTGCCTGAACTCAGCATTAGCTGTGCATTCTCTGTTGTCCTGTTATTCTATTCCTCCCAAACACACCTTTTCAGGAACTGTTGGAATTTGATTTTAAACTCCCAATCTTTATTAAGTCAATAAAAATAGAAGCTAAATCAAACTCTACATCTCTGCTCCTCTCTGACCCAAAATAAAATTGTGCTGTGTGCTCTATTTTCCTCTCTGGCCGGTTCTATCTCTAGCAATCATAAGTGCGCAGGGAGAGTTCTTGAAGACTTCAGGACCATTGTTTACAACAACCTCTCAGCCTCCCCTGGGCCTGATAAGAAGCTGAAGAGGGAATAGGATGGCTTTACTGGGGCTCTGTCAGGCACTGAGGTTTAATTACAGACCCTATCAGCAACAGCAAAGCCTTCTGAAAGAAATGGCTAAAGGTCAGAGAGTAGAATACCCTCAATTTATACAGAAATACAAATGCAATCATTTATCATTGTCAGATTTTATTGTGCTTAAAAATCACCATTGTTAGATAAAATGACCTGTCATGAATTTCTATGTCTAAGTCTATGCAAATTAAATCTTTTTTTTTAATAAATACATGGCATTCAACAACTTGTTTATTATTACAAGTACATACATTATTAATGCAGTGGCACAAAACTGGGAGAAACATGGAACATAATAAACTTAAATGATTACGTACACATTTGTATCTTTCATTTAACTCAATAAGTTAGTTAATAAGTAGTCAATGACAGAAATACTGAAGCTCTTGAGATAACAGTAATGATGATAGTCAATCAATAAGTATCGACTAGTGTAATTTTTGGTCTTTTTCTTTTAGTAAAATGAATGACTAGGAGAACCAGCTTGGGGATGGGTGCATAGGGCTCATTACAAACCTTGCAAAACTGTTCATCTAGGTCATCTTTGATATTCTGTAGAAATGGGGTGAAGTTATGTTTAAATATGCCACATGGATTAGTTGATTTTTGGATTCTGAGGTAATCGATGGACTGGATTGTGAATAAGGAATATAAGGCATGTCCACAACATCATCATGCCAGTCAAAGTGCTTATGAAAGACAGATCATTTCAGTAAATGATGCATTAAGTTATGATGGATTTTTCACCAAATAGCTTATTGCTTCAAACGTTTGTAAATGTTCATTTATTCAAGTGATTTGTTTTCTTGACACTAATCAAGATCATGAATAAACATAAAGGCCTGACTGGTGCAACAACATGCAATTAAATAACATTGTAGTAGTCACTTTTACTCCAAATTAAACAATTAAGGCAATTATACATGAGGTGCAGTGTAATTAGAGGACTCCAGCTTTTCACAAAGCAATTGAGCTGCCTGAAGCGCCACAGAAAGGCCAGAGCTACTATTGATTCCACATTTCATTCAGCTTTTCTGCTTCTTTGCCAAACATAAATTATGACACACTTTGTTTTAGACATAAATACAATGATCTGGAATATTCAAACATGAGCATCTTATTCTGTTTGATTAGGTGTAATGGTCATTCATGTTTTTAAGACAACATCAGGTTGCTAAGATTACACCGCTTAGTGATTTATACGGCAGACACTATGGTGTTACAGATAATGACGTTTGAATGTCATAAAGGAATGTGTAACTAATAGCTAGTAAGCTGCTATGCTGTACCTGAAAGGTCTCTGCCAACTCCCAAAGCAAGGCCATCTTTGATCCAAAGCACCACTCCGTGATACCCAGGGATGGTGCATGGTAATGTCACGGGTTGGCCGGCCACCACCACCAAATCCTGGGGCTGCTGGGAGAACATAGCTTCCATTCCTGAAAACAGACAATAAAAAAATTAAATAAAACAAATGTTGCTGATAATATTTGTGGGTTTCTGTGTACTACACCAAGGTAGGTGACTTGCTACTATGTAATTGGAAGTAGTAGATTACATGTTACTTCATATACCATGAAGGGCAGGCCCATTGCAAATATAGTGATCAGGAAAAAATGGAAAAACCTCTCAAAAACAAATATATCTGAAAGAGCAACTCCCTCTTAAATAGTAATCTTTGAGATGAATCGATAAGACCCACTAACATAGAATGTTCCCAGATTTTTTTGTTTATGCACAAATTCCTGGTAATGAATTAAATCATCAAAATAAAATAAAATAATATAAAATAAAAAAATAAAAAAAAAATATATATATATATATATATATATATATATATAATTTTATTTTATTTTGATGATATATATATATATATATATATATATATATATATATATATATATATATATATATATATATATAAACAAGCTTGAAGATCCTTTCCAAACCTTGATTTGATGGAATGTGTGTTTGAGGTGGAGAACTGCATCACTTTTACTTTTTATATAAAATAATATCAGGGAGGTGGGGAGTGCATGTGGGATAGGGGATTAGAATGAGTTTTGGTTACCGCAGCTTTAAGCACTGCAATGTGAGAAAAAAATGGAAAGAAATGAGTATTGTATCTTCATTTTCACCAATTTCAGTCAAACTCTTGTCAAATGCATGATAAAAGAAGCCTAAAGGGCAACATTCAAATGTGGCGGAGCACAGTTTCTACTTTTCAGAGACACAGCCAATAGTGTACATTTAACAGAGGTGTGACTGAAGCAGCAGAGCTGAGGCGGTGGACTAAGAGACAGCCATCAGCTTGGTTCATTTATGAAAGACACACTGCAGCATTCACCAGGATCTCATCTGCCAACGCTGCTCCAGTGGCGTGCATTAACTCGCGCTCACACCCTTGTATTCCAAACTGTGTGACTGCTATTAGTGGCACTCCTCTACAGGGTGTTCAGGCAGAAAGTGCATTAGCAGCAAAGGGTGTCTTACTGGGAGTACAGTGACGACAGAGGCGGGCGGGAGCTCTGTAGTCTGTCAGCCAAAGCCTAAAAACAGTGCTATTGCAATACTAGACATTTAAATCCGCCAAAGTTTTTAACTTACAGATTCTCAGTTATAGTCACACATCTACTGACAAATTATCAGATGATCCCACAGACATTTATGCATGGTAATTACTCTTGAAGGAAATAAACGGGTGACAGAAGCTCAGGAGGTAGAGCAAGTTGTTGTGGAGGTGAGCATGGGTAAGACATTAAACCCTACCCTGCCTCCAGTCCTGTCTGTAAAGGGACTACTACTAGATCTGTTACATGAACTCAAATCACACAATATTATCATCTGAGTTACTGGTTTTGGTCTAGTTGGAAATGCCATTAGAATGACCTTAAGACATATGGATGGCTTGTGAAATATGGGAGCAGAAGTTTTCAAACTGATTGATGTGACAGAACACACAATGTCAGATACTGGTTAATTTGAATAAACATACATAAATAAACAACCTTATGAGCACGTGTGTAGGCTTTACATCATACTGAAGTTCTACAGCTTCTGTTTGGTTAATATGGCCTTCATGAATGAGCCTGGCTAGTATGACTGATGTTGCCTGGTAGAGACATTTATCATACCATATTCTGTATGTTGCCCTTCATATCCAGGCACCTTTGTTCAGCCTTGACTCTTTGAACATGGGGAGCTTATCTGGGTTCTACTAAACCATTCAGACATGCTTCAGATGAAGTATGCTGTCATACAGCCAGATACAGATACGTACACACAGTTCCTCAACACATCTCACGTCTTGTTTTGGTAACACTGTAAACACCTGGGAATTGTGTAGCTCAGTCAAGACTGACACTATCAGCTTTTCTGTAATTGGTTTAATGTTGGTGCACTTTGTTGGCAACATGCATGTTTGCCTTTGTTTTTGCATCTGGCTGATTCAAAATATCAAATAATTTAATTACTTTTTAAAAACAAGACAGCTGTTTTTTTGTTTTGTTTTTTTGTTTGTTTGTTTTTTTGTTTTTTTTCAGAAACACATGATGTCTTATACTGGTCCACATTTTGGCCAAGCAGTGTTGCTAAGTGGAGGGTTTTCACCTAATTTAATTACATTTTAATTAGGTGAAAACATTTTCATGGGTGATGATTGCTGAAGAGAAACAGATTTGACATAATTTCCTATAGGAGGACATGCAAATGTAGGCCTGAAGTATACAAGTACAGGTATTTTTTCAGAGTTCATATAAATTCCCAAACTGCAGTCATTAGTGGTCTAGTAAATTGCCATTCAGAGTTACACTGACTATAGACTATAGATGTCTCTACTTTGCTGTCGTTCCATGGCTGATAATTCAAACTTAGGTGATGGAGAAAATGAAAACCTTAACTGGCACCAGGTTGTACTTGTCACTTGGGCAGTTAAATAGTCACCCCCTTCATTCAATTTAAAGCCTGGCCGAGTCTGCAACAAATGTGTCTTCATAACAGAGGAGCTGCCAAGCAATAGTGATGTGTTTGAGTTGACTGCGGCTTACATCAAGGTGGGTACATTCATTCATCCTTTGCACTGAATAAATCTCTGTCAAATCTTCCAAGTTTATCCTCACTGGGCACGACAGGATTAAAGGTAACCCACTGTCAAAGGTTTACATCAAGTGCAACAGTGTTAGATCATGAATCAGTGTAATGTCGATTGTTTGATTGACTTATTTTTGACTTATTCCATTTGATTTTTTATAAACTCATATTTGTAAAACTGAAAAATTTAAATAAAAATCACACAATGTAGTAAATGAGGGGGCTTCTAAAAGTTATATTTTAGTTTCCATCGTCACATTCAAACTGAACTGATCCTCAGTTCATGTTTATTTCCTGCAAATGATAGATTATGAGTCATGATGCATGTGCGAAATACCCTGCATTTAGAAGAGGGATGCCAGAGATCTGTGACTGCTCAGTTGCCTCAGGAAGGATAACAAAGCAGACAATCTGTGCACAGCATCATATTCATGATGTGGACCAGCACTTTGCATCACCTAATGTTGCCATTTCACTTCAGATAATTTGTTTACCATTGGACGGCTGCTGCATTTCCACACACTCAAGCATTATTTTCCCCTCAGTGCTAACTGCCCCCAATTTCACCACTCTTTGCCAATCAGGCCTGGAAATTACCATCACAGACACACAGCCAGTTCACTCCAGAGAAATAATTTGCATGCTGCCTCGGCGGCATGTGACCACACAGTATTAAGCTTAGCCCAGGATCATTATCAAAAACTATCACCCCCTGGCCTGGACATTTTATAACAGGACAAGAGTAATATGGACAACTGTGTGCAATTCTTTAAACTACACTGTATGCTTTCTTTCATGAATGGAAACCACAAAAGCACAAAAGTTAAAACCAGCCAGAATGTATGTGTGGTTGATAGATTTCCAATATAAAATTTGTGTGTATTCACACAAGTAGTACACTTATTCTGAATGATGCTTGTTTTGTCAAGAAACACAGCTTTTCTTGCATAATGTGTTCATTGTTTCAACAACAGCATGCTTAATGTGGCTGGTACAACAATAGTCACCCTTAATGAATATTTCACAAAGCTCTATCAAACAATTTCCTCCCCATCAGAATGTTGAAATCCATTTTTCTTCCCTGTCTACTTCTAAAACAAATACTGTATGCAGACTGATAATGTGCAGAGCTTTGCTGGGCTGTGATGCCTGCCATTATGAGTCAAATTTCTGTGAGGAAATGCAAATTCATGGAGCAGTGAAGATAAACATCACTAGTGCCGGAAGACGTTGCATTTATGCCCTCTCTCACACTGTGCATTAGTGGAGCATGACAGTTGCCAAGGCACAATCAAGACGGATCGCCTCAGATGATGACTTTTAAAAATTACAAATGGCAGCAGCAGGAAGGCCTTGCAGGCACTCGCTTTATCATCGACTACATAGCCAGAAGAAGCAAGATTTTATGGACATGGACAGAAAATAGAGCATTAGGGGCGACAAACAGTTTATTAAATCTCTCCAGGCTTCGTCTTTCCTGTCAGCCTGTGGTAAGCAAAGTTCAAAGGTCATTAAGCAAAAAACGAAATAAAATAAGGCAATTGTGCTTGAATAAATGGTACAGGTATTCAAGGTTTTCAGGCATTAGGCACTGTATGCAACCTAAAATAGAACAGGATTAACTTTCAGAATATATGTGAGCTTTTTTATGAAAATACAAGACCTAGTTTGACCACTGATTGTAATTACTGCAATAAAGAAGCAACTCCGGTGGGCTGGTTTCCAAGGTAACAACAGTTCAAAGACAACGGTTCAAATATTCTAGTTAGCATAAATGCAACTGAACACCGCATAACCCTTGTCTCTTGGACAGTATTGATTAAAAACTGAGGGAAATGAAGCTTTGCGAACCAGACTACCTTTTTAGCATGCACTTTCACATAATGGGAAGCAGGGACATAAAAGAGATGCAAATGAGGAGCACAAAGGAGAGGAGGAGTTTGGGAGTTTAGATGGGCTCTGATTGAAAAAGATGGGACCCTTCTGTTTCTCTACTTCATCATTAAATCCCTTTTTTTTGTCAAATTTATGCACTTGAGCTGTGTCTGCCTCTTCAGTGCTCTCTGCCACTAGGATACTTGTTTGAATGTTTGCACTCAGACCTTGAGGCTAGCATGGTTATTGTCTCACTGCTGCCATTCGCACACTTGAGTGTTTACTGAGTGCATTCGGTGTGAGGCACTTGATGATTTGCTAAAAGAATATTCTTGTGCATTAGGGGAACCTCGAGTAGCACTTAAAGTGAGACTTTACTAGGACTGACATTGGGATGCAAGTTCATTGAGAACTGCTGGACGTTTTAAAGCGGCTCAGGTGTCTCATTTGGTTGATGTACTGTCGAGAGGCCTTTCGTCTAATACAGTAGGAATCCCATTCTAACACACCACGTATGTCACAGGCCTATTGTCCAGATATGTAGCTCTGACGATGAAAGAGTGCCTTGACATTTAAGACTCACAAGTGTCTGTGAGCGAGATAAAATCAAAACCTAGATCAAAGGCTTAGTCAAACACACTGGGAAAACAAGTACATGTGTCAAATCTGGACAATTCATTTTACGATTTCTACAAAGAAATGAAATACGTTTGCAGAGCAAGAGGTCTTCTGGAAATGTATCCATAATGTATTCATAATGTTTAAAGTGTTTTGAAATGTTTATACAGACACTCAATGATTAGTAAGTAAATTTTTTTTTTAGACTATCTTCAAGCAGATTTAGCGTTAGGTCTTTTTTTAACAAGGGAGAATGTTAGTTAATACAAAGACCATATAAATGGAGCATTAGCCTATATGAAAAAAAACCCCAACATTGTTTAGATCTCTGTCCCATGCATGTATACTGGCACAAGGAAAGTAGTCCACTGAAAGAGCTTAATTAAGCTGTGAGCTTAGCTTAACAATGCTGTGCATGTAAACATACTGCAAATGTGTAACTTTATGAGTCTACAGGGAATAACTTTCCCTAGAATTGTATTTTGTCCATTACATCATGAGGTTTACCAAATCCCAAGTAGACCTTATAATGGTCAAGCATAAAGAAAAAAAAAAAAAAGTGTTTTCATTAAAAGAGATACTCTCACTGAGCTTTCTCTGACTCATAAAATCCCAATTCGACATCCTCCAAACGGCGGAGACATCCATTTTCCCCTCGTCGTCTCTAACTATTTGCTTCCCTTAGAGACAGACTCATCTCATCTGTCTTCGCTGGCTGCTGTGACATTGAAAGAGACCCCTAATCAAAACATTTGTCTTTCTTTCAGGCAGCGCTCAGACCGGTGAATGAGAGCTGACACCAGAGGGAGACGTATTTGTCCCAATCAGAGCCTCATCTCTGTGTCACCGCCGGGCGAGTGTTTCATCTCGACAGGATACTGATGAATCCGCCACTTAGCCTTGATTTGGAGGAGCAGCTCGCCACAGCCAAAGTGCCAGGTTAAATCACAACGTCAGCTGCTCAGCCATGGCCATTACAGGCAACACAGGCAGCCTGCCTTCAACATAAATGCTCATAAAGATATAATAACCATCACATCCATTTTCCAAGCATGAACTAATTACATTTTAGTTTCAAAGATACAAAAAACAAACAAACAAAAAAACTAAATGAAAATGTTTGGGGGTTTTTTTACATGCCAAACTCATGACTGGACAACAATTTTGTTTCTTATCTAGCACAATTCACAATTCAAGCAGCTTGTGTATTTTCATTAGAAAGCACAGGTTGTGAGTGTGTGTTGTCTGCAGCTTTAAACATAAAGCAGGTGATGTTGCTAATACACTTTGCATGGAATCATATACTGCAAAACGACAAAGCCCTTATGTTACTTTAAGCTTTAAGGTTTGTGTGGACAGAAAACTGAATTAGCACAAAAGAGGCTGGGCTCCTGCCCCAGTTCCTGTCAGAAAGTGGGATGTTGTTACACACCAAAGGAGTTTAGGGGCTTTATCAAGGTGTGGCAGATCCTGCTGATATGAGATAACCAGCCTGAGGTAGAACTGCATTTTGCCACACCTTTACTAAGAGGTACTGTCAAGATGGGAGCAAAGAGATCAGTTTCAGGAGGAGCCACCATAACACGTCAGAAAAGTCATTATCTTTCAAGTATATACTCTAGATTTAAGTACATATAAGGCTATAAGCAGACTCTGTGATCTGTAATTTCATTTGGATTCCCAAAGCTTTTCTTTGAATCTGCACTTAAATGGACAAAAGCATTCTTTCCTGAGAGCCTTGGGAATGTCTTTAAAGTAGCAGCAAATGGTGGAAAGTGGTGATGAGTCTGAAATTGTAAATGAGCTTTTATAAAGGGTATAGATTACAACAACCCCAGAAAAAATGGAAACCTGTAAGTCATTGCACTTGGGTTATGTCCTAAAAATGTCCTCTATCAGGACATTTTACTGCAATACATCACCAATACACAAATTGGATCACAAAACATCTCCTTCGACTTATGCTTTCAAACCGCCAACTCATACATAGCACCCTTTTTAAAAAAAAAAATCTCTCAATCAAAGCTTCATTTGCATTTCAAAGCAGCACTTTACAGCCATGGCATGGACATAAAATCACATCTGCCTTCAAATAAATAAAGGGGAACTGAAAATGGTGTAAAAAATGATATAAAGGCAAGAGCTGGCAGAAAACTAAGCTTGTCGTATTTTATGTCATTTACAGTACATTAGCAAATGCCATAAAAGTGCACAGCTGCGCAAGATGCAGTAGCCATAGGATTTAGAGGACTTAAGGCAGTAATACAAAAGTGAGAGCAAAGGTAGAAAAAGGTTTGCCAGGAAATCTGTTCGCTGCAGAAAACATAATATTTAAATCTTTTACATGTTTATCACACTGAACTACTGTAAATACACTCAAGGCTAATTCATCACCTTTGTAAAACTGTTTACCTTCCAGTGCTGCTAGACAGGCAGTATACAGGTTACAGGTCAATTGTTCACACCATTTCATATTCTTCAGTCTATAGTTTAAGCTATTTTAACAAATCCAAACCTGCTTGGCCTCTGCAGTGTCTGTTACGATTGGCAAAACTGGTCTAACAAGACTGTCAGGATTGGTACAGTTGGCCAAGGTAGATCATAAGAGAACACAAACTTTGGTCTTTAGTGGATCACAGAGAGGTTTGATGTTGGGGTTCACTTAGTTCTCATCTTGGGTTACTGTCTCCTGGAGCTGCTGGCCTCCCTTGGGGCATTTTGCCATATCCCACTCAGCATCCTGGTTACTAGACTGTGAAGCCTCCAAGAAAGCCTTTTTCAAGACAGCTCCTGTGCTTTTTTAACACCTCTTGAACTTTCTTTTGCTGACAGCATTGCCTAGGGCACAATTCAGCTCCCAATGGTGCTTTGAACCCATACACTCCTCCCACCACAACTTCAAATCTCCATTCAACACTGTCTTTAACTCCCATACCATTTTTTTTCCTGAATTTTAAGAAGCTTCAGGCTTTTAGATTCATTCAATTGATCTGCAGAGGTAAGCATTAGTTAATTTTTAATTTAAAAACCTTCATCTTACAATGCAGGCTCCACTGGATTTTAAACTCTGTTGGGTGTTGATCTGAATAATGACTCTAGCATAATATTCCAACAGGGTTCTCCCACCATGAAGTGTTTATAAAGGGAAGCCAAGCTGTTTCAGGGTGGAGGTAACACATTATTAGGTCAACTTTTTAAAGCGGTAAAGTGCACTAACTAACTCCCACTGGCTGGACCAGCGATGATGAAGTGTGTGACAGAATATTTCACTTCACACTCTGTATCCCATTAACACTGGTGGAACAAGTCAGGTTAGTGCCAATCCCCATATATTTAGGTCTGCTAGAAAAAAGGGACAGTGAGGCTAACTGACTACCATAGGCTTTAGAGAGTAAAAGCCTTCATGAGCTCTCGAGAATATAGACTAGAATGCCGAGCATAAAATGCAGTCATAAAAACTGCCCAATCTTCAGTAGAACCCCCTCCTGAGACTATACTTCATTATGTCAAATGAGCCTCCATTTGCACCTGTTCATGATCCGGGATGGGCACTCACCACATTTCCACTTAATGTGCGAGGCTGTTGGGGTGTGAAGGCATATCTTAAACTACACTAAATGATGATGACAACGGCATTAAACCAGTTAGATGCCCTCAACAAGCTCTCAACGATTTTTTTCCGTCCTGAGCACTTACAGGCTTTGGTTTCAGTGCGGTCAGTAGGATGACCTCATGCACTTATCCCAGCTCCCTTTGGTTATTACCCTTGGCTGCCCTCACCTAGGTTGTCACAGATTTTGTGCCACACCTGGGCTTTGTGCCAGTTATGTTGCAAACTAAAAAAACTGAATGGTTGCTTATACACAGGCAGACACAGAAGTACATACGACATTATCAAACCCATACATACATCTTAAGGCTGATATAAGTGGACTGCTATTTTGTTAACACTGAAAGGGATAATGTTTTGCTGTTGAAGGTCAAGTCAGGGGAGATTAGAGTGGCTGCCCAGTGGTTGACGGTTTGACCTTTACTACAATAGTTCTTTCACTGTGACTAGTCATTTGTGGTCTTCCAGTGTTTCTTACCTAGCCTGGAGGCAGGGACTTTATGCACTATTCCCTTTGAACAGTAAAAGATGTAAAATAAGCAACTCAACCCTAATATTGAGAGCTTTAAAAGGAACTTGTTCAAGAAGAAGTTTGAGATTCACAGGCCAGTAAAAAAAGCTACTTAATCAATGCTGGAGTCAGGCTATAAACGGACAGTGGCACATAAAGGTGAGCGTCTTAGTTAGAGAGTTTGCTGCAATCACTCAGCGTGAGCTGGACTGTCGATGTGATGTGATGCCCTTTGGGATGATACACATCAGATTCACCTCTGTTATGCCACTGCAGGCTATGTCTCTGTCTGTTTGGATGGGTTTGTGTTTGTTTTTGTCAGCACTATAGCCTTCTGCAGTGAATGACTTCTAGACAGCTTTAAACCCTGCACAATGACAGCTCTCTCCTGCACGAGGAGCAATTAACATGTCACAACATGAAACTTCTGTTTTGAGCTTCCCATGACTGTCTCTGCTGCCTTTCACATGAATGAATGAATGGCCACAGCGAATTTTGTAATAGTATAATAACAGGTAATAGTATGTTTATGTTAACTTTTTCTTATGGAGGTTAGCCACAGACAATATAACTGTACATATGCAGACTATAAAAATAACCTTTGCGTCCCTCATTATGTAGGATTGAATGACAAATGCATTCACCATAAGGCAAAGTCTGTCAACATTTGTTCAAATATGTCCTCTACTAATTGATAGAGCCCACTGGAAATCTATATTGGCACAATGCCTCTGTAGGGACAACTATAAAACTGTTAAGTTTGATTTCTATTGTAAGCTGTCTACCACTCTGGAAAAACTCTACAAGCAGTTCTTGATGGCCATAAAGCATAGCTTTGTTGGCATTGTGATTAGTGAGACCATAAGTTGTCCAAAATAAGGCAAAATGTAAGCACAGAGTCCAAATTCTTGAGACAGTCATACCTTTGTGGGTTTGACCTCATAATATTGCTACACAACTTTACCTTTCTTTTTTAAAACTCAATTTTCATTGTTGACAAAACCATATCTCTGATGGATATTAATGCTCAGTTGATTCATAAGATTTTTCAAACAGTGTTTAAATGTAGTACAAAAAAGAATGTCTGTTGATCAAAGTATTTGAAATGGTTCATAAAATAGAACGTCCCATGCACTATGCATGCCCAGATCTCTGCAGACAATTTGCAATTCAGTAGTAAAGTTCTCCATATATGTATATTCAGTCACATTACCATATCCCGTGTAGTGACACCATTACTACCACTTTGTTCTTTCACACCCACATTTAACCTTGACTGAAATAGTGCTGAATATGAATAATAGGTTGCAGGTCTTGACCTGTGGTTCTCAGTTACCCTGTGTTAAAATATCATCAAATACATTACAGAGATATGGAAATATGCATAATGTCATCTCA
>JAWCTZ010000992.1:0-26661 GCA_036850595.1 Rhyacichthys aspro | reverse complement strand
TTTAAATAACTTTAATCAGTGACAAAGTATCAATGTAGTCTTTAATGTTTAATCAAGCTGATATGTTGTTCATGCAAATCCTTATTGTACATGAAAATATTAAAAATAATTAAGGATAAGTAAGAGAAAGATTTTTCATTTCATTCATATATTTCATTTAATTCAGAAAATGACATGACATACAACAAGCAAATCAGTAAAAGAATATTTGTACATAATACAGAGCATTTACAATTCAAATCAAATATTTGATAGCTCGCTCGTATGATGCACACAAGACTGTAATTACCATTGAGTGCCGGTTAAGAAAAGTTTTATGTAACTGAGCACGGGGCTGTAATCTAAAGGGTACTCCTGCTTAGTTCCAGCTAGTACCAGTACTTATCAGGGCTGCACAAATATGCAGAGATAAAAAGAAAGTAATAAGTTATAAATACACTATTTGGCACTGTGCAAAGGTTTTAGGCAGATATGCATTAAAGTCAGAATTCGCTCAACCATAAACAATTTAAATTCTATCTGGGATTATATGGTCTGGTTTAGTCCAGTTTAGCCTGGTTTTGTTTAGAATTGCCCATATTTTTGAATAGATCCTGCCCAGATCCTTCAACAAACTGAGGCAGTGGAACTATAAGAACTGCTGCTCTTTTAAAGCAAGTCACACAAAACATTGATTTGATTTAGACTTTTCCAAATCAAAAGGCAAATGTAGGCAAAGGCCTTCAGCATTGATTTTTTTTTTTTTTTTACCAACTCACCTTCACAACATGGCTTTGAAGCTCATTCGATTTTCTAGCAATACGGTAGCTAACTGTCACAGCTGCATCACTGACCTCTCAGCTACGAGTAAAAATTCATTTTTTCACCCCCTTATTACAATTTAAAACCAGTGTAGTTACTGTGCAAGTACGGAAAAGTCAAAGGTAAAAGAAATACAATAATATCCACAGATACCTATTAGCAGTATAATTTTATTGGTGAAAACAAAAATAGTTTTGCCCAAACCATCAGTTCTAATATAAGTGCTAGTATCAAAGCTGCTGACATTCAGTGTAAAACATTCATGTGTGGAGACCATGTAGTCTGTGCAGTTCTGAACAGGTCCAGAACAATGTCTGAGAGTCTGTCTTCCATTCACAGGTGAGTCTGAGTAAGCTTTCTCTCCTGCAGCACCACCCTCCTGGAGCCAGAGCAGCATGGTCTGGGAGAGAAGCTTGGTCACATCTTCTCCACGTGACTCTCAGGGTGGTAACGTACAGGGTGGAATTTAGTATTCAAAAGGCAGGTAGGCAGAATCCGCTGGAAAGTGCCGAGCCCATGCACACAGTGCCAGCAGAAGGAACACTGTAACATTAGAAAACAAGCATTGTTAGTCACAGGAATGCTTAATGATTCACCATTTACTTTCGGATAATAAACCAGATAGCTCCCCCTGGTGAACACACTATGTAAAGACTGGTTTGTTGTACTGGTGAAAGACTATTAAACAAAAACTAAAACAAACAAATTTTACTCACACAGCAGTAAGAGCAGGCCCAAGAACAGCAGACCGATGCCTGCTGGTCCAAAGCCTACTTTTTTGGTGGGTTGACCTAATCCTCCTAGTTTTCTACACTTCACTCCATCCTCGCAGCCACACTTGGACTTGGACCTTCTGTGGTTCAGGACAGGACTCCCTGCTGGTCAGTGATTATAAACTCCACCTCATACACACCAGGCCACAGGGACTCCTCAGACCTCATGATCACTGCTGTTTCTGTCAGGTGGAAGGTATAACACATGGAAAAGGTGCTTTTGTTTTCTATTTCAGGTGGTTAGATGCTCATCAAATTGAACTTTCACTGCTAAACCTTTTGGCTGCTTGACTAATTACTTTGTCTTTTTTGACGTTCTCTAATATTTATTTTGTTAAGTTAAGTTGTATAATCCTACTGGGTTGTGTTTTCTCTGGCTCCATTATCAGACATGCAAAACACAAAGTATTTACCTCATACTACCTCATCCGAAAAATACATAGAAGTCATAACATATTTGCAGAGCTGGGACTGTAACATATCAATCTTTAATTTAAAAAAAAAAGCATAACACTGACCATTTAAATTCTCCAAATGCCATTTCCCCTGCGTGTTCTCTGGGATAAGGATGAAGTGGAAAGGAGGCCCGTTTGGGAAGTCATTGTCATCGAGAGCGTTCACAGTAACAGCATCGTCCGAGGTGCACAGAGTCTGGACGCTGCTCGTCAAAGTGGGACATTGTTGGTTGACGTCTTCCACCTGGATCGCTATGGTCCTGGTGGATGTTTTAACAGGGAAATCTGTGAAGGCAAACATTGCTAATGGTTCATTTTGTACACCTACTGAGTATTTAATTAACATAGGGGTAACTATGTATTTGTAAATTTTTTTAATAAAAGCGTTATCTCCGTTAGATTTCAAAAGAATTGGTTTAGTTCTAGACTTCAAGCTAGTGTTTATTTGTGCTGTTCTGCTCCAGTTTTATGTGGAAAGTACCTTCTGTGTTGCACAGTATACTTGTAAAAAGTTTAAAAGAACAAGCTCAGTCTATCATAGCTTATGATGTGTTCAAGTGTTTTCACACAGCATTGTTGCAGAGTAATTGTGTTGTTCTTAGTTTGTTGTGGTCATGTATTTATAACTCATAAAGTCAGAGTGTTACCGTTGATTTTTATTCATGGCTCAATGATTACTGAGTAAATCAGATGGACATATTAGCATTAAACACAAACACAAGTCAGGTTTTATGTTACCTTCTTTTCCCCTTATTTACAAAGTCTTAATTCTGTTAAATACAAGCTCAGCTTGTCCCCTTTTCCAAGATTTTTCAAATATTGTCTGTGGATTGAGTTAAGCTCTGACCAGGTGTTGCCCTTTAAACTAGCTAGCCTCTTAGACAGTTTCTTTATTCTCTGTTGGTAGTTTTATAAGTTGTAGAAGCCTTATACAGGGCTCTGTATTAGGTCCTATACTTTTTACATTAAACATGACTTGCAGTATAATCAGAAAACATGGAAGTAATTTCCACCACTACACTGATGACATCCAGTTGTATCTATCGAATAAACTCCATAAAAACAATCTTATAGACAAATAAGAAGTGTGTGTGAAAGACGTAAGGACCTGGATGGCGTTAAAATATCTTCTCCAAATCCCAGAAAAAAATGGAGGTGATCATACCTGGCCCCAGGAATCTAAGAGACACACCTTCAAACCAAATAGTCAATTTTAATGATGTTAGTGTAGCTTTGAGTTCAACTGTCAGGAATCTTGGAGTAATATTTGACACTCAAGCTTGTAAAACTGCATTTCATCTTCAACATAACCAAGATTAGCAATATCTTATCTAAAAGTGAAAACTAATCCATGCATTTGTTACATCGAGGTTAAACTATTGCTGATGGAGGGTCTAAGGACAGGGGATGTTGTCCTGCTCAACCTGTTTGCATATTTACTATCTGTTTTGTGAAACCCTTTTAGGCAATTGTTTTTGTAATACTGGGCTTTACAAATAAAACTGAATTGAGTTGTTGTGTTGTGGGTGCTGCCTGTCCATGTTACTGTGGGTTCTCTCCAGGTTCTCCGGCTTCCTCCCACCGCCTGAAGACATGCATGTATAAATGAACTGGCAACTCTACAGTGCCCCTAGTGGAGTGAATGGTTGTCTATCAGTGCCTGTCTCTAAGTGTCAGCCCTGCGTCAAATGGTTGTGCCTCACCTAAGGCCCAAAGTGTGTTTTCACTGGCCATATTAGCAGACACACATAACACACTTTGGTAATTGCTCCTGTCTGCTTCTCCAAGGCAGTGCATAGTGGAGAGTATTAACTTCCTCCATTGGCACTGAGTGTTAAATGTTGTATACCATTTGATACTTCTCATTTGCCCCCTGGTGGATTTGTTAATGCTCTGCAGTCTGTGCTGTGTTGTATACACAACCTTTTTTTCATTCATTTTCTACTCCTTAGTCCCGTTGGGAGTTGCGGGTGGCTGGAGCCTATCCCAGCAGCTTTGGGCCTTGGGCGGGGTAAACCCTGGACAATGGCCAGTTAGTCACAGGGCTGACACTTAGAGACAGACACTGACAGACAACCATTCACTCTCACATTCATCCACTAGGGATACTTTTAGAGTTGCAAGTTGAAGAAGCTGGAGAACCCACGGTGACACGGAGAGGACATGCAGACTCCTCACAGATAATTCTGAACACGCTTTGAGTCAGGAAAACTTCCACCATGACTCCCACATGAAAGCACAACTCATGACCATAATTCTACTAATGCAAACAAAACTTGTTTTGTTCATTTTTTATTTTATTTTACTAGTATATCATTTACACAGCGATTGCTAGGTCATCTAGTTTAAACACAGACTGTATTGTGGAAGATCTTAGGTTGTATCAAAAGTGACCCAGTCGACATCATAAACAACAGCTTAAAACAACCAAAAATGATATTTCTTCTTCTTGAGACTCGGCAGAAAAAGTTATTCGTTCCACACACAAACAACAGCTGCAAGGACTGAGAAGAGACCAAATGAATGGTCTGTTTTCAGCTGTAGCCGAGAGGTCTGTGAAGGTTAGCTACAATATTGCTGACAAAACAGCATTAGCACTAAGTGAAAGTTTGAGAAAACATACATCCTTACCAACATTAGCCTTTTTAACAGACATTACATGTAACTGTACTTTAAACTTAAACAAAGGGTAAAAAATTATTTAATTTATCTCTTTATATTTTATTAGGCTATTATTTTACTAATCCAAGGACAGCATCTTAACAAATGGAAAATAATGTTGACCAAAATCAATACCACACCAGAAAAAAAACAAAACACCAATTGCATTTATTTCAATTATTCATTACCTGGTAATTTTCTTGACTAGTTGTATTGTTCCTGGAGCTTGTTTGTAAATCCAGACTTTTTGGCATAATAATAAATTTTATTGTATTTATTTCTTAAGTTGTGGGTACAAATGGTTTTTTTTTAATGTTTAACAGTATAAATATTAAACAGTTCTTGTCACTGATATTGATAATTGAATGTCTGAGGTCAAATTAAATAAACAGGAAAAATACTGATATGTTCACTGACATTAACACATTACAGTATAGGTAGCGGAGAAAGTGAATGCTCTTCTGTCATTACACAAGTTTCTTCCATCTTAATCATAGAAATTTACTACTTTTTCTTTCTTCATTTCGACTTTATTTCTGTCATTTTTCAGTTTACATATTTAACTCAAGTTTAGTGGTCATAAGGCCAGAAACATTGCAATTTCTTACACTGTCACATTTTATTTTATTTTTTGCCAGCAATCTTTGGCATAGGAGGATTTCTCATCATCATTATAGATGGGAAATTGATGAGTAATTAAATTAGGGTGACCATATTTCCTGATATCAAAACTGTGACTTTTTACCACAAACCCAGTGGATGTTGAAATGAAGATGTTGCAGGAAAATCTGTTCCCTGTTTAAATCTATTGTAATTTCATAGCTTTATGTCAGCAACAAAAACAAAACAAGAATTCAGTGACAAAAGTCTATGAACAAGTGTAATCAAGTTTGCTGCGGTAATTGGTTTTTGAAAAAATGGGGGCAACAGGGACATGGTCTGTTCAAAAGTGGGACATTTTAGTCTAAGATATTTGTTGGTACATGGGACAGAGAGTGTGAAAGTGGGATAGTCCTAATTAAACAGGGACATGTGGTCATATAAATGAACTGAAACAAACTGTAATATTACTAAACATAACAAACCTCATTTCCAAAGACCGCTCTCAACAAGACTAAAATGCTGTGTTTTGGAATAGTCTTTTGCACAAATGTCTACATTTGTGTAGAACTGTGGGTTCAGTGTGCAATGTCAGGAAAACTCAAAGTGAAAAGTCATATTTCAGTTTCCCCTTAAACACAGTAAACATTTTTTGAATTGTGACAAAACGCATATAAAATACTTTACTTTAGACTTCTATTTCAGCCTCGCTATTCTGCCCTAATGCCACACCATACGATAATAGCTTATACTAAATCACACAGAGGGCTCAGACATGGGGTTTAAGGATTATAGTCAGTGCCTCTTTGTAAATGCCATTGTTCAGTTCACGTAAGTCCCACCCGCTTAGGACACTCTCATGCCATGTTTGATAGACAGGGACATATTAGTGTAAGCTGAGGGGACACTACCTCTTCCTGGAATCATCTACAGCTTTTCTGCCTCTGTCAGTGGGTGGACATGTGTGAATACCTGCGTGCTCACCATGACTCATCTAACATGTACGGTAAACTGCTGAGCTCACACAATGCTTCTCGACTATGGCACAATCGGCAGAAGAAATAAAACGGAAACTGGAAAACTGGCTTTGCTCACAATGGTGAAAGCCTCCAGCAATGAAAATTCTGTTTGCCATTATTTTGTTATAAGAAAATTTGGAAAATTAGGAAGTGAGTGGAAAAGCAACATAAAGCTCCAGTATAAAAAACAAAGCTTTTAATGAAATTTGACCAAATCTGCACATACTCCTTCTCTAAGTTAGACATTGTTGAACCAAGCATCGTTAAATGTAACCCAAAAATAGGTAAATGTTGAAAATGAAGGACTTACCATAACAAAGCAGCAGAGTGAATACTTTTAAGTGAAGCCAATCCATGTCTGGAGAGGTATCTGGTGTGCTCCAGGTAGAGTCCAAAAACAGAGGGTGTGTTTGTGAGTGAATGGGGAGCTTTGGATGGCTTTTAAAAGGGAGTGATCTGGGAACACACACCCATTCTTTGTTAACGGAGCTGTCTATCATTAGTTTTATTTTTTACCTTTATTAGGTATTAGGATTAGGCATAGCAGCTCGACAATTGCAATCTGGAGCCACATGTGTTACAGTAAGTTGCAAAGACTCAAACCGATCTATAAAAGTCCTACAGATCATGACAGCATCTCAAGTAAAAATGAAGTAAAAATTAACAAAATATAGAATATATCTCCATCTGGTTTCTGTGAATGTCATTCATGGTTTTACTCATTTTGTTCAAGACAGAGTTCATTTTACTCCGCAGATTTTATTGTGTGTTTACTAGGCATAGGTTTTTGTGTTGATGTTCGAACAACATCAACACAAGTTCGCCTCGTTCTTAAAACTACTGAATTTTGTTTAAACTTACATGATAAGATATGGTTATAAAATAATGAATACAAAAAGTAATCCTACAATAAATAGTTGCATGAGATCAACGTGCAGTTGTGCGTGTGTGTCCCTGAGATCAGCTCATGTCAGTTCAACAGACCTAGATTCAGTTTAGGTAAGGCTTCCTGTAAAATAGATCAAGTGGATTACAAAGGCTAGGTGTCATTAGGCTAGAGTACTTGCAATAAAGGCATTGTGGGCATTAAAATATAAAAATACTACTTGAAATTTGATAACATTTAATTTTTTGCAGTTATTATTATTTCAACCAGTCTCATTTGTTTTGACTGGTGGTGAACTTAATATTTTAAAATGTAGGTATTAACAAACTTGCGCAATTATTGTGGCATTTATTTATTTAATTTTGTATTTTACTGTCAATTTGAATTTGAATCATACATCCTTCTTTATAAAACAGGATGTTTATATAAACTATCAATACCTTTCCCCTTAGACTCCCCTATTTTGAAAGTATGCATACATAGCTGAATCTAAATAAGACTAAGCATTCAATGCAGTGAAGCTCCATCATTTGTTTTGCCCTGTCCATTTTATACTGTTTGTAGACCATTCCCAAAGATTTGTGATTGTACCCAAAATGTAAACTCCCAGGAATAAAAGATTGACTGAGATTCATCTTGTAAATATGTTTGATGAATGGTAAAAAAAAAAAAAGGGCTTTTTTACAAAATGCTTCAAGTGTTGTACTTGCGTGGATGCTGGAGTTCACAGAAGCAAATTTGACTGTAACATGTCATCTCATTGAAAACTGGCAAATGAGGCGATTTGTTTTGGAAAGCCACACTTTCCATGGGCAGCATACAGCAGATACTATCAGCTTTGAGCTCAAGCTAATTACAGAAGAATGGGGCAGAACTGAGGGGGTGGTTGCAGTAGTGACAGACAATTGTGCAAATATATATAAACAAAATATAAAAAATAAAGACTGAATGGAGGCATCTTATTTGTTTTGTGCATAGACTGAATTTACTTGTAAAGAACAGTGAAAAAGCTGTCCCACAAGCGGTGCAGGTTTGAGAAAAATGCAGTTCAATTGTGTCCTTTTTTTCCCACAATGGCACATATGCCACAAAGAAGCTCAGGTATATTTAACAGCAACTGAAACACAAACTGATTTAGTCAGAAGATACCTGCAGGAACTCTGTCTTTAACATGATGGAGCTTTGTGATCAAAATGAAGCCCTCTGCTTTTTTGAAAAACCTCAATATTGTGCAGGATATGAATTTAAGGGGGACATTCATCTCCCACTCTAACTCCAAGCTCAACACCTACTGCTAGCTCTACTGATGTACTCATTGAAATCCGCTACGGCGATAAGGATCCACTGATTTGGTGGCAAGAGCATGAACAAACCTCTCCAGCCCTAAGCAGACTTGCAGTGAGATACCTGGGAAAGGAAATCTCCCATCACTAAATTCTGCAGCAGGTTGCAGTTGATCCCACACTCTTTGTGAATCATACATGATCAGTCACTGCATCTGTTTATTGACAACTCTACTACTTAAGTAACGGCTATATTTTCTAGGGAAACACTGAAGTAAAGTTTTAACTCAGTCAGTGCTAAGATTATTTTACAAAAGCTTTATAGAGTTTCTAGAGTGTTTTAGTCTTTTGTGTCCAATACTTGGGCGGAGCACTTTATTTACAAAATACACTGGACAAGGTTGTTAAAGTTGGTAGCAAGATCACTGGTAAAATCATTGCAAGTGTTTTATTTATGACTGACTAACACACAGTGAATCTGGTTGAAAAGATGTCACCTTTACAGAAAACTGCTCCTTGTTTCCTTTACACTTCACTTGACACTTCACTCTGGCTCCAGGGTGGGGTCTCAGTTGTGCCATACCTATTTGCCTTGAGAGACCATACCTGGTAGCATCCTGATGCTACAAACATCATATCAGGCTTGATTAAGCCCTTTCAGCTTTATTTCTCACTTTGAGTTTACAGCATGAGAGAGAATCGAACACTATTGCTCATCTCTTTACATGCGTTACTCTGTGCCACTGTCTGGTTCTGACCTCTGACCTCTTAAGCTGGAAAGATGCAGCATTAGTCCAATAATGAATTGCATTATACAGGTGTTTTACTCCTATTTCAAGAAATTCGATTGACTGCACCTCCACTTGGAGTAAAGTGTTTACATGCAATTTAAAAGTCTAGTTTCTTTAGTTGACACTAAAGACCACTTCTATACATTTGTACAGTGCTTCTCTGTGCCACAATTACCATGCACTGTTGTCCCCTAATCTGTAATATTCCTGCAAAAGACAATTTTACCTGTTTTTTTTTTTATTTATTTCCAGTGCCAGTGTTGGTTTTCCTGTTGTGCAAAATTCGAAATACAGGTGTGTATATCCATGAGTCATAATTGGCTTTTATGTGGTGAAATTAAATTGTTGAATATGTCAGCTTTAGCACTGTTGATGCCTTTAGCAATGTGGTGGTAAGTTTGCTGGAAATGGCTGGTTGGTGCAAAGGGAGTTTTCTTGTCCTTTACAGCTCAGTCCTTTTTGTGATATTTAATGTGCAGTGTGTAGTTTTTATGTAGTTTTCACATCTGACCTGCTGATTTTGCTGATTCTATGTAAGTAGTTCTGATGTCGATTTCAACTAAAGTGAAGAATGACAATCTTCAAAATACCAAGACATAGAACTCACCTAAAAGTTTTAGCTTTGAGTTCTATGTCAGACTGATTTAATACATCCATTTTGTTAGACTCATTAAATATGGAGTGAATGGATTGCCAATACTTATCTGTGTTTAACTTTGCTTTGCTTTTCTCTAATAGTCCCTGGCTCTGTGCCAGTTGGGACTGGTTCAATTCGAAACTGGGAACATTGGTGCTCTCTAGTGAACTGGAACTATGTTCATACAAGTTTGAGTGAAAACCACATCTCACAGCCGTATGTCATGAATGGAAGACACGGATTACTGCACAGTGGATGTAAACAACAGCTGCAACGTGGATCAGCTCATAGACAACCGAGAGCTTTAGTTTTATTGAAAACAAAAGTATTTTTTTCCAACCTTGCAATTATCCACTGCAGCTGATAAGTGGACAGCATCAACATTCAAGGGACAGAAAGCTTTTTAGTCGGACAGACAACATCCATCTGCTAAATTTTGCTATTTTGAATGTAAATAGTCAAGTCAATGTATAGCTATAACATTTATAACCCTATTTTTATTAAAAAAAAAAAAAAAGCTTTGTGAAAACAGCAGTTTCACAAGGTTAGAAAACAACATGACACCACAGTTTGCAAAGGGGAAACAACTAGTGTTTGTTTCAACCAAATGGCAACCATTTTTTAGGCTCTAAACCAATTTATTGTTCTTTTTGTGTGTGTAAAGCTTTTGCACCTATCTCGAAAACTATAGTTATGGCTGTGCCAAAACCAAGGGGATACAGTCTGGCGTGGGTTGGCAGGATCTCAGGGCTGTTTGTGGAGGAAGATTGTGGTGAGGGCTCATGAAGACAGAGGCAGCCAGTAACGACAAAGCCCTCTTCTTGTGATTGTTGTCATGTAAATTTTAAATGGTAAACCGAATAAATGCACCATAAGACAGCTACATTCAAGTGATTTGCATGTGAAGACTTTGCAGATTGCTATTTCAAACCTCATAGACTATTATCAGTGTTCACACTACTATGGTAGCCCTGCAGGGACATGCTGTCTGTCACCAAACCCAATGGAAAAGGGTAAACATTTAACATTAAAAGACAAAAATAGTTTAGTTTATGGATGTCCCAATAGTCGTCAAGTCTAGGGGTTGGGGCTTCACAACTGTCAAACACCAAATCAGAAAGATAATTTGTTCTTTTCACATTGGGCAAGTAAATATAAATCCCCTTATTTTTGTGAGATATTGGTGCCATCAAAATAATAAACACTATGTTCTTACATCTTTCACAAAATATAATATAAAATATTAATTCAAATATTGTTATATTTTAACAATATATTGAATAGTTTACATTTACATAACATGGCAAACTCATGTCAACTTGTTGATTCTATTTACATTACCTGACCTTTTCTAACATGATGCTTGTGATAGTGTAACAATCTGGATTTATTTATTTTTCTAATTACAGCCTGAACAGCCAACAAAACACGAAAAGCCATAAACAGACTTCTCAACAGAGCGGTGTGTAAGAGAATGTGACTGGATGCCCAGGGTGTGGTGTCCCCAGGGAGAGGAGTTCAGTAAACAGCAGCAGGGCATGTTTGAACCAATACCACTGCACCCTGTCCAACCAGTTTACTGAAAATATAAACTGGTTGAACTGATCTACTCCCAACACTGCAGACAGAACACTTCTATTGTTCAATATCTGAGGGCAAGGTCGGGGAAAGGGCTGGTTAAAAACTATTTTACATGTATCTTTAAAAAATACTGTTTAAAAAGGATATAACCCTTTGTCTTCATGATGACTGAATACACATCTGATGTGTAACCTCTGGGGTTAAGGTCAAAGTCAAAGAAACGTATGTGCCTCAAGTGGACCAGTAAAGAAATAAATTAATTGCAGATACCTCTTAGCAGTACAAGTTTATTGGTGAAAAACAACAACTAACAAGCAAATAAAAACATCACATTCCATTTAACAAATAATAAAACATCTCTTGAATTGTGGCAGTGGAGCTGTTTGTACATTTAACTCAGTGCAAATACAAAAAGCAGTAAACTGATGTATTTGTTACGCCCAAACAATCAGTGCTAATATTATCATATCATCATTTTAAAGCTGCTGACATTCAGAGTAAACCACTCGTGTGTGGAGACCCTATGGTCTGTGCAGTTCTGAACCAGGCCAGAACAATGTCTCTAAGAAAGTCTGATATTTACAGATGAGTCTGAGTGAGTTCTCTGCTCTCCTGCAGCACCACCCTTCTAGAAACAGAGGGGGCGCTGTTGACTGTGCTGGTGACCGTGCTGCTGGAGCTGGACACAGTGGAGTTGCTCTTGTTGTGGAGGGCTCTTTGAGCCCCAGACAGATTGCTCTTGAGGCCCCCAGACTCCTGGATTTGTGCTGTGCTGGAGGATCCCCCGACCACCAGGACCGTCTGAGACCCTGAGAGTCCAGGCTGCACCAGGTTCTGACCAGTCTTCAGCACTGTTTTGGAGCCCGACGGAACCTTTCCCTCCACCAGCAGCATGGTCTGGGAGCCAGAAAGGGTGGCTGCCGCCCCCTGTGCTCTGCTTCGGTCCACCAGCACCATCCCGGGGACCTGGGACTGTCCCGACACTACAGTCTGTCCCTGGACCATGAGGCCTTGGCTGGGGACGCTCTGGGTGCCATTCACCAGCATCACACTCTGCAGGTTGGGACCCGGGGCCTCTGTCATGAGCATGGTGTTCTGGAGCTGAGGCTGAACCATGTAGTGCATGGGCTGTAGGACTGGGGCCGTGGTGTAGTAGACCTGTGGCTGCTGCTGGAGCACTAGCATCTGGCCCTGAGGGACCTGAGGGGCTGGGGCATTAGGGGCCACCTCTTTGACTATGACTGTCTGAGAGCGCTCGGAGCTCTCTCGGACCACACTACTGCTGGCCTCTGGTCTGGGGCTGGGCTGTGGTTTGAGGATGGGCTCTGGTTTGAGGATGGGCTGTGGTTTGAGGATGGGCTCTGGTTTGAGGCTCGTTTGAGGATGGGCTCTGGTTTGAGGATGGGCTCTGGTTTGAGGATGGGCTCTGGTCTGGGGACTGGGGCCACCACAGTGGACACTGCTGTGTGAGTGCTGATGGGGGTGGCAGGTTGAGCAGGGGCAGCAGGCTGGACATCAGCTGCGATCTGCTTGGGTCCACAAACCTCAGCCAGGGTCTTGAACTTTGGTCCCAGGTCATCGAGGAACTGCAGGTCGTTGTCAGGAGCCAGACTGCTGCAGCCCACGGAGCCGGCCTCGGAGCCCTGGCCCTCATAGTCATACACCAAGAGACTGTCCTTCACAGCCAGGCCTTCAGTGCCACTCTGCACCTTCTGTTGGAGCAACATGAGATATTTAGGTTCAAAAATTCAAAAATTAAAATTATTCTAATTTATTTAAGTGATTTATAAAATAAATCCTTTTTACCTGACTGTAATACTGGCCCAGGAAGTGGTATGGCAGAGCCATGCCGTCAAAAATCCCCTCTGTTTCTCTGCTCCTATATTCTGAGTTAAAAGCACTGCCGCCCATCTGGTTCATGGACCTCCAGGTTCCATCCATGTTACCAGCTCCAAAACCTTGATAAAAAGCTCCATTCATCCCATCCATCGATGTCACTGAACGCTGCTGAAAGTCCATATTAGTGAAGCTTTTTGTGGCCCCACCCATACCTATGTTGACCATATTTCCATCCAACTGTGTGGGCAGGTTCATCAGAGGCACCTCCTGATAATAGAAATAACAATAGGATCTTTGAGAACTGTGCGCTGTTTTCAGTTAAATGAACACTTCATAGTACATCTGCAGTAATGAAAGTAACTGCAAAGTGAAGTCCTACCGTGTTCTCCCCTTGGCCCTCTGTGTGGTAGTTAATGAGATGAGATTTAGTATCAAAGGGCATCTCAGCAAAGGCTCCAGGACCCCCAAATGCTCCACAGAAGCAGAAAAGTGCCAGCAGAGGAATCACTAAAAATAAAGACAGAATCTTATTGTTTTCAGTGTTATCTCATGAGCAAAGTAAAAGATTTTATAAGACATTTATGGTCCCTGGTGGACAAAGTATGTATTACAAATGACTGATTGATTTTAATGGCTTTAATGTATTAATCTTATATGCCTTGAGTCTAAAATGTGTCATCAGAAGTGCTTTAACACAGAGATTTCCTATTACTAGGTTACAGAAATATATGCAATGATTAATCCTATAGAACAGTCTTGTTCTACTCACACAGCAGTAAGAGCAGGCCCAAGAACAGCAGACCGATGCCTGCTGGTCCAAACTCTACTTTTTTGGTGGGTTGACCTAATCCTCCTCGTTTTCCACAATTCACTCCATCCTCGCAGGTACACACTTGGACTTGGACCTTCTGTGGTTCAGGACAGGACTCCCCCTGCTGGTCAGTGACTATAAACTCCACCTCATACACACCAGGCCACAGGGACTCCTCAGACCTCAGGATCGCCGCTGTGTCTATAAGAGAGAAACAAGTCCGAGGTTGATTCTCAAATGAACCTGATCTGAGGCTGTGTCCTGTTGACCTGAAACTTTAAACTTGTGCAGTAAGCGATGAGAACAACCCACTGTACTGACCGTTCAAATGCTCCACCTGCCACTTCCCCTGGGTGTGCTCGGGGACGATACTGAAGTGGAAAGGTGGCCCGTTGGGGAAGAAATCCTCATCGAGAGCGTTCACAATAACAGCATCGTCCGAGGTGCATAGAGTCTGGACGCTGCTCGTCAAAGTGGGACAGTGGTCGTTGAAGTCTTCCACCTGGATCGCTATGGTCCCGGTGGCTGTTTTGGCGGGCATGTCTGTTTGGAGACAAGAAGCAGGTCACATAAGCAAAGTTTGGAGCAAGTTCAGGGGAAATCTTCTCACTTAAAACCTATTTGCCCCGATTTATTGAATGTGTGTGTGTGTAAAATAAGTGTACGCCCATGAGCAAAGTAAGTGCCATTCAAAATCAGGCCTTAAAAAATGAAAAATTCTTATTCTAAATGATTAATAGCATTCAACAAGACCTTTTAGTAGTGTAAATTTCAGTATTACATTTAACCATTATCGACTGTACTTCCTGACACCAGCTCTGTTTGTGACACCTGCTTTATGCTTGCAGTATCGGCTTCCAGTGCCTCTAATGATAATGAGAGTAATGAGAGATAATGAGAGTGTACCTTCTGTAATACACAATACTTCAGCAAAGTATGTGCCGTTGACCAGCAGAGGAGACTCTCTGTCAGGCAGCTGGTTCAGTCTGATCTCAGATGTCACCGGATCAACGGTCAGCCAGTTCCCAGTGTCTTTCCCCTTCACATACCTACAGAACAAAAGACATATCATTAAGTGTGCATGGTTTAAGTGACAGAATGCTCATATTGATGCAGTATACAGTATGTGTGCTTGTACTGACCTAACATTCTCGGCTGGTTTGCCCGTGTCTTGGTCGATGGCAGGGTAACGTGCGATGACGTCTTTAACACTGAATGAGGTTGATTCCTCTGAGATCGGAATGGCTTTGACTTTGGGGTCGAAGCGTGGCCCCTCAGGTTGGTTCTTCACATTAATTTTGATTGGATGGGTTTTATATATAGATTCCCATGAACCCCCACTGCTGGCCCCACTGGCACCGCTGGCTCCTCCGGCTCCTCCAGCTCCTCCTCCTCCCAAACCGATGCCAACGTTAGTGAAACCTACAGAGCCGTCGAACATGGGAGCTTTGTTTTTCACAATGATTCCAAGGTCAAGGTCTTTCACATCCTCATAGTCCACAGCCTGCAGAAAACACACAAATAAACAAAATATATCAAGATGTTAAATTACATTTATCTTCACTTGGGAATTGAACTATGCTTTGAATTTACAGTACTACATTTAAAGTCGGGATAAACTGAATTGCACTGCAGTTTTTGTTAATAAGTGATTTCTGATCTTTCTGCAGTCATTTTTTTTATTGTTTAATGGCCTACAGATTTTGACACCCAGTCATGCGTTACAAAAAGACGGTGGTAAGTTTCAATTCCCTGTACTACAACTGATTTAAGGGAAACGTCCCAGACATAGTCATTACAACATCTTATATGCCATTTCAATCCACAATATTGTATTAGATAACAAAGCTGTTTTGTAAATGAGTCTTTTCTAATTTTATTACATTGGCTTATAGAGGAATGATGTGTCACAGTATTAGTGCTTTTAATACCAAGAGTATCATGGCATCTTAAAATAAAAAATAAAATGGTGTACTTTGAAACCTGAAGTCGCCTAGTCTCCAACATGCCTGACTCAACCCTAATAATCTGTAGACTCTGTTCTTTTGTGGACTGAGGAGGCAAAACTTCCTTATTATTTATTAACAAGTTGCAGATTTTACTTTAATGAGGCCAATGCAATCCCTTACTTGATAAAAGCACTTTTCTGACAATGTCTACAAGCCTGTTACTGAAATTTTAAGAAGCGCTCTGGTCCACTGTTTCTCACCACAGAAATTTAAAAAGCTGCATTTGAACTGAGACATTTTGGACTGAGCAATGTTCACTTGGTGGTCTAAAAAAAAACCAAACAAAATGAGCATGGCTAGTGTAAATGCAGCGTGCATAAACTGTACCTTCTCAAGTATTAGGATGCCCTCGTTGGTCTTGGGGTCTGTTTTGATGCTGAAGTACCCAGCCTCGTTCCCTTTGGTGATCTCATACACAGCCTCCCAGTTGTCCGTGTTCTTCAGGTCCAGATCGTTGGCTTTGAGTCTCATCACCTCCACGCCGTAAGTGTTCTCCTCGATGTTAGCTTCATACTGCAAAGACAGGTCATAAGTCACAAACAATTCTTTAATAACCAAAGTAAGTTTTGATATAAAGAAAAGAAGAAGAAAAAAAGACCTGTGTTTTTTCCAGAGTGGGTAGATTGTCATTAACATCTTCAACTTGAATAGTGACAGTGCCTGTTACAGAGTTGCCCCTTGGGTCACCATTTAAATCTTGAGCTTTCACGGTCAAAACGTAACGATCTACAGTCTGAAAAAATAAGATTAAAGTATTATAACAACAATTAAAGGTTTCTACATGGGTTGTTAGTCAATATCAGGTTCATGCCACACGTCTTTATTAAATCCTGAGTATGTTTTTACCTCTCTGTCCAGGTTGTCTCGCTTTACAAAAACTGTCCCGCTCGGGCTTATGTAGAACATGTCATCATTTGGCTCCTGACTCACAATAGTGTAGGCAATCTGTGAGTTTGGGTTGTTTGGTTCATCAGCGTCAGTGGCAGTCAGTGTCATAACTTTAGTGCCTAGAAGCAACAGAAAGAAAAGACATATTCAAATTTTGATCAGGCATGATAAATGAAAGTCTTCCACAAACTATTCAACATTATTATGAGAAAAATGGCTGAGTAAAGTTGTCATTATGCAGATTTTTTTTCCACAGAGCTTTGTCTTTTACTTGTGGTAAAAATAAATAAAGAAAAAAACATTTAAAAAAAAAATCTCTCAAACTCTGATTTGAATAACACTGATGAAATCCTGATGATTACATAACACAGGCCTGTAGGTTTGGTTAAACAGTGCTTGTATGCATTTTTATACATTTCTGGAACCCTTTCTTCTTAGCATTGGGACTGACTGACCATAATTAATGCCTTGTACTACAATTAACAAATGCAGAGTTTTGGCTTAATGCGCAATGCAACAAAGGCCAAAGTAATGTAGGACATCCTTTTAGTGACCCTTACCGGCTGCGCTCAGCTCATCCACTTTGCCATTTTGAATGATATTGAACTTTGGAGCGTTGTCATTCTCATCCACCACCTTGATTTTAATGCCTATTTTGGTCTCTGCCTGGCTTCCGTCCATAAAAGTAGCAATCCCCGACAGCTGGAAAATGACCCAAATAAAAGTATATTATAGTTTGTGCAATCTGCGTTGGTTTAAATATTGGACTGAAAATGTATAGGTCTTACATTGTAGGTGTCAATCTCCTCTCGGTCAAGAATTTTGGTCACACGGATAAATCCTGTTCTGGAGTCCACAACAAAAACATTGTACGGAGCCTGGTTTGCTCCAATACCTTCCAGAGCATATCTGATGTTCCAGTTGTCTTCATAATCAGAGCGGATCTGGGAGAAAGGGTAAAACAAGTGAACAATTATTAATAAATGACCTTTTTTGCTCAGTAGGATACCGCTTGACATTTGGAATTGCTTTGTCTACATCAGAGTATATCCAAGACAGAACCTGGGATATACACAGACCAAAAACGACATTGTCTAAAATAAGGTTAAAGCTACATTACTAAATCCAGGACTAAATTGGAAATATGCCTAAGACAAGCCCAGGGCCAAACCAAGATGAGAAGACCAAGCCAGAACTAAAAAAAAACATACTAAACCTGATATTAAATCAGAACTAAACCAACAATTAAATCCAGAACTAAACCAAAATTGAACTTGGTCTAAGGCCAAGACCTGGCTCAAACCATTTGAGGACTCAACCAGAGCCTAAACCTTTTGATAAACTAGGAAAAAACAAGTATTAAAACAGCGATAAAACCAGAAAATACAAAAATAAACCCAGGAAAAATCAAAGACTTCATTCGATATAAGGGGCTCTAAAATAACAGTAGCTGGCAGTTACTTGCGCATTTTAATGTCTTACCTTTGCAATATATTCCCTCTGGGTGTAGTCCTCGTTCTCCTTCAGAGGTTTGGGAGGCAGGATCCACTCTCTTCTTTTTCTCACCAAAGGTTCAGAGTTAGCAACAGCAACAACCTGAAGCCATACAAAAGTAAAAATTAGATTCAATTCGATTGTGTACTGTTACCACATTTCTAAAGTCATGTCCTGTTGGAACTAAATTCCAGGGAATTCCAGTTGAATATTCCATTGCTGCACATACCCTAATTATGTCTTAACTATTACAATGTGTTAAATATTTGTTGTTATTTAGTTTGAAGTAAGTATTTGCCAATTCGTGAGTCACTATTTGGTTTTGGTTGATACTGAAGTAAAACACAATGATTACACTGGCAAAAAATGTGGTGGAAAATTAACAAAATCAGTAAAAAACAACCATCAGAACAATGAGTCAACGAGTTGCCATTTTGTTTGTTTTGTTTCATTTGGTATTTAAAAATACAAGGACCCCCACAAAGTTTCTGGTTAAAGGATGCCAATAAAAAGAAAAAGTGGGAATGTGCAGATTTTGATCAAGTGTTTGATCAAGTCTGGATTTATGCATAGATATCTTGAAGAAATTAAAAAAAAAAAAAAAAGCCTTGTTTCCCTCTTTGGTCCAGGTATTTTTTTATTACAACATTTTATAACCATATAACAGCAGACTATATATTAACATGCGAATAAGCAGTAAGACAGTGTCGATCAGAAGTCTTTAAAAGTCCAAAGCAGAATTTAAGGGCCAGGCCAGTGGTAAATTGTTTTTATCACAGTTTTGATACATATTCATACAACAATATACACATACATAGGCTACTATATAATTACTAATCATATTATAATTACTAATTGAATGCTCTTAAAGGCATGTGATTATTAAACATAGTTACATAGGAATATAACTGAGCCTGACAAATTTGAGGTTTAGTGTAATATGCTACCAGTCCAAGTTGTGGAGACACTGCTACAGCTGTCTTTTTAAAATGTATTTTTAACTTACTTTATATTTTTGTACTGTCTGTGTTTTAATTATTGGACCAGGAGCCCGAAATAAAGTTGAAATGAAAATGAAATCGTCTGTAAAATGAAATAAAAATGATAATAAAAACTAGCATGTTTTACTGTCATGAAGAGCCAAATACGTTGTAATGTGCGAAAAGTTTGACAACCACAGGGCTAGAAGAATGGTAGTATTTATGTAGGCTACCTGATACTTTGTTTAGCCTGCTACACACCGTGAAACTGGAGCCAGTGGACATTTCACCACTGGGTTAGCTTGGTCACAAGGAAATAAAAGCCTATGCTGTATGACTTTCAATTGTATTGTTGTTATGTAGACCTATTTCTGTAGAGCTAATTAAATAAGCAGCCTTGTAGCTTCTGAATGAAGTTGTTACACCTGACACGATTTCAAGAAGAAAAAAACAAATATGGTACTATGGTACTCACAATAGCCACAAGTACAAAGACAATCGTCGGTGAAAAAAGTCGAACCATCGCTGGAGAAAACTCCCAAAGTCCGTGTAACGTGATATAGTCCTTTTCCTGTGATCTGTGTCCGGTGGTCTCTCTTGAATGACTGAGCTGAAAGCGCTCGGAGGCCGCTTTATAAAAGAGGAGGGCTCGCGCTCCACACCTGCGCACAGCCCACAGCCTCAGGGCACGAGAACAGCGCGCGCACACGCACCGCGAGCCTACAGGTGATATGCTAGCTCACACTCAACCGGAAACCAAGTCAAATACATTGATTAGCTTTATATTTCTCCATTTATGTTCCCGACTGGAGCTTTTCATTATGTCCGGATCAGTTTTACTGTACCTGCGGCCATGAGAAACACCAAGGAAAGACATAGGCTAATTAAAGACATAGGCTAATTACAGGATTAAATGTAGCTACGCCTTCAACAAAAAATGATGAGCTGTCAGATGGACTAGGCTTCTTCAATGTTCATTTGTTATAATAATACATAGAAATAAAAAAAAAATGTAGCAATAAAATATGTATCAGTAATGTAAAAGTCTACCTACTTCTTAACACATTCTTGTAAAAGTAAGGCTATGTGTTTTTACCTTTATTGAGCATTGAAGGTTGCCTAATATTTTATTCTCCATATTTATCAGTTTATTACATTTTTTGACCATAGAAAGACAATTTGTCTTTGATGACCTTTCCTTTATTACGTTGCCTGTTTTTTTTACATATGATGTTTGATGATTTAAAGGATAACATTTAATACCAGCAAAGCTATTGTCTGCTGGTGGTCAGCTTTGCACTTCACTCTTTTTAACTGTGCATGTTTTTTATATTTTTCTCATGTCTAATATCATGTCCAATGTAATATCTTATATGAGACATGGATGTCCATGACCATCTTCCCACTGATGTGCAGTGAACTTGGTGAGCCATTGAGCTTGACTTGGCTTCTTTATGTGTTTTACTGAGCTTTATGTTTTCCTGGTTTATGCATGAATTATTTATGAAAACATGGGGGCTTCATTGAAATGTATTGACAGTGGTAGATCACTGAACACATTTACACAGTGACTTATGAAACACTTTCACTGCTGGGGGTTAGGACGGTGATGTGCCACACCCACAGATGATATGGTGTTATACCTGTCCCACACCTCTACCAAACAAAACTCTAATAACATACTATAGCAATTAAATACTGTACACTCTTTGTGTTTGTTCTACAGTCCAAAAACTCTTTACGTCTTACTAAATTATAATGATCTGATGATTGATGATTTAAATCATTCCCGTAGTGACATAGTTTGACTTTGACAAACCAGGCCATGGGCATAAGTAAGAAATTTGGTTCTTTTAGATATACATCTCAACACACACTAGTTTGGAAGCAGAACTGGAGGACATATTAAGAATCTTAAACTTAATTTTAAACTTACAGTGTAAAAGAATAGCTTAACAGTTTAAAGTTAAGTAAATTCTGGGGTTTCAGATGAAACATGTAAATCTATTTTATGTCATTTGCACTAATTGTAGTTTGTAGCACTGTAGAAGCTTTGGTATTTGCTTTAAAAGAGTACATGTTTAGTATAGTTCCATTAGCAGCCAGCCATACATAACACAAATCTTAAGACATTAAGACATCCTGTCTGCTACTCCAAAGTGGTAAATACGATCTGAAATATGTTACCTATCCCTAAGAATCTGACAGATCCTTTTAACAAAATATTGTGCTATTCCCTTTAATATGAGTGTTAATGAACAGACCTGTTATGACTCTTAAATGGAGCAACAAACTGGGATGTCTCTTACCTTCTCCATCTCAGCAGCAACAAAACAAAGCTCTTGGTTGTGACTCCCAAAGCACTCCTTTGGAAGTAAAGAAATCTTCAACTTAATTTAGGAAGCTGCTCAATCTGGTGCTGGTTGGGATAACTAGTGTTAAAATGATAGTGTATTATGTGCCACTGACCTATCTCTGAGTCTTCTGAAAATACTAGTTCTGTACAATAGAGGTCATTTTAAATCTACAGCAATATTATTTAAAATGTTGGTGCGCTCCAAAACAAATGTTTAACAATATTGCAAACTAAGCAGACTCTAACATAACTGACATTAGCCCAGTGTGAAACATACATTAGAATGTCATTTTACTGGGTACTGATTGTGTTGTTACAGCTGTCACCCAGCCAACACCCAGCCCTTTCCGTATTCTTCACCAAAAAATAAAAAATAAATAAATAAATAAATAAAAAAATAAATAAAATATATATATATATATATATATATATATATATATATATATATATATATATATATATATATTTATTTTAGATTATATTATTAGATTATACTAAATGAGCTACTATTTTCCTCTGACTGCTTTGTTTGACAGATAAATCGAATAATTGCTGCAAAAACTCAGTAATCCCAGGAGATCAGTGACTCTAAGTGTTCTCTACTCTCAGGCTGAAGAGTGACAGGAGTGTATATTTATATCTAAAATGGCTCTGTCCAATGATTATATGTGAGAACTTCATACAATGCTTCCAAGTGTAGGAAAGTGGAGACATTTGATCCAGTGATTGTTGGAAATAAAAGAAGAGACAAAGCAATTAAAAGGTATATTTGGTTTAAAAAAACTATTCCCTCTACAATTTGTAATTTGTAAATCTCTGCACGTTAGTTACTGTCAAAATCATCATACAATGGCATCTCATTTCATTGCTTCATGTGGAACCCCAAACTTTTAAATGGAGCATTTTTCATGTGGAGCCGAAGCCAACATCTCTCATAGCAGCTGTTATAGATCCACTCCGGTGTACTTGACAAGACTCTTGACATTAACTGGCAAATGAAGTGGAAGTAAGAAGCGATAAAGTCTATTTCCAAAAGGCCACAACCATTAAAAATTACATCCAAAAGCACCACAAACTTTACTTTTCCTTGACTTGAGCATGATTACTCAATCCTTTCTTTTGTCAGCTGGGAACACAAATTTGTTTAGTAACTTTCCAGACAACAAGGATAAATGACTACTTTGGAGATACTTTGGAAGTCTCTGGTGAGGACTTCTGGAAACTAGCTAAACAATTGATTTAGACGGAATTAATAAATAGATCAAATTAATTGTCCAAACAAAGGAGAGCGTTTCAAGTGAAGCTGAGAAAAGGCATGCAATCTAGGTGTGTCTCAGTGACAAGTGAGCAGCAGGTTGTTGCATGCGTCATCAAAGAGATACTACTGAAACTACTTACAGTAAACAAGTGGAAAATACATACTCCTCTGAGGTTTTCTTGGCCTGTTTTATTGTAAAATAAATAACGTCAAATAAATACTCCTTTTGTTCGTATCTCTTTACATCTACAGTGCTACACACCTTATAAATGCTAAAGGTCCTGTATTATACTATTTTGGACATTATACAGTGCATTTGGATACATTTAGGTTACCATATCATGTTTTGCAACATGGAAACACACAATATTTATCTTATACAAGCGGTTTGGATGAGCTCTCATCATGAGTCCAAAGTGAACGGTCTGATTTGGCGCTGTCACTTAAGGCTCAGCTCTCCCGTGTTGGCTCCGCCCACTCATGACGTCACGCTATAGCTACGCGAGCTACGCTGGAAACAGACTGAAGTAAACACGGTACATGGTAGTAATAACTTTTCAGCAATAGCTTTGAGAGTAACTGAGTCGTATATCTTCGACCCAGAGTCTGACTCTGAGTTCGAAGAACATGAGCAAACACAAAAACCTCGAAGGCTTCTACAAGACGTTTCTGCTTGGTAAATGAGAAACTATTTATTGTGTATGTTTCTGTGGTGTAGCCCATAGCATAGTGCGTGTTAACTGCTTCTGTTTATCGGTGCACATGTGGAAATGACCGTACAATGCCTACTGAAGTTGAGAATGTATGCTGCCTGGAGACTCCTAAGGTAGCTGTTGTGCAGTGTATTGAAAGAACTATAATAAAGTAGCCTAGCAATATGTAGAGCTATGCAGTAATACATGTGTGCATGTTGCTAACAGTAAGTAAGCTAAGCACAGTAGCAGCGATGCTTCTCTGTGTCTGAGCTGCAGAGCATGGCACTTGTTGACAGTGCAGGAGAGAGGGCAGGAGGAGTGAGTGGAGGGAGCACTTCCTGGAGAGGAGTGGTTTATCTCACATATTGACGTCATTGCGTTTTGGACCAAGCTCAAAATCATTCATTCATCTTATCACCTGGCTGGAGCCTATCCCAACAGTGGCCAGTTCGCCGCAGGGCTGACACTTAGACATACATTGACAGACAACCATTCACTCACATTCATCCACTAGGGGCACTTTAGAATCACCAATTCACCTATACATGCATGTCTTTGGGCGGTGGAGAAGCCGGAGATCCCGGAGAGAACCCACGGTGACACGGAGGACATGCAGACTCCTCACAGAAAGACCAGAGTTAGCCAATGATGTTTGGGTTGGCTACAATCAGCCAACGATGTTTTGGGTCGGCCGGGATTCGAACTCACAACCTTCTTGCTGTGAAGCAGGAGCGCTAACCACTCTGCTACCGTGCACCCTGTAGCTCAAACTAAATAAATTAAACATGAAACAAAACACAACTTTGGGTATGTGTTTGAGGTAGAAACAACATTATAACATGGTTAAAAGCTCAGAAAAGTCGATTTCACATAATATGGGACCTTTAACATGTCTTGTTGTTTTGGTGTCTTTGGAGTTACAGCAGCAATAAGCAGCCATAGCTAATAAATGTCTGTGTGTTTTGGTCTGTGTGATTAGTCTAGGCTTTTTTAATAAACATGCCTTGTGCATAATAAAGGTTGGGATATTGATTTAATGAAGTTTTACTTAATAAGTGGAATTAAAGCCCTAAATGAAGTTTGTCCGTTTGAGATCTACACTGGCGCTACTGAATTACCTTATTAAAGTAGGATTTGCATTCTTTGTCCACCATAACATGAGAATTCTGTGACTTTTAGCATGTAGCCTTTAGCTTATGTAATACTAACTGCTATTGGCCTATAAATCCTGTAATTAAAACAGTGAACAACTTGCTAATGTTCCCTTCCAATGTACTGATGTACAGTCCACTTAACTTAACTAACCAAAATACTCAACAGCTTATGTTAAGGCTCTATAGTTTTCAGAGTTAGCACTCGCTATTCATCTTTTTGACCAACTGCAACTATTAATGGGTCTATGACCACTGCAGCTTTAATTATAAGTATACTCAAGAAATTCTAGAAAATAAACCATTCCATAGAAGAATACACTCCTTTACACAAAGCAGTACAGTGTTGGTAACATTTCCCCCTGAGGCTGAAAAAAAAAAATCCATATGTGTTATTACTGGGGCATGATGACGTGTTCAGTGTGCGGTGGGCAAACCAGTTCTACAGGAACTCTCCACATAGATACAGTCAAAACAAAGAGCAGCTACAACACGTCCAGGAGGACTGATAACAGCTCTTCACCTGAATCTGACTCTGACGCACACCTGGGCTGACATCTGGAAATGACATCAGTCATTTTTCAGTATTAGTAATTTCAGCTACATATTAATTCCCATTTTGAAATGAACATTAAACTCATTTCCAGTTCAGAGATTGATATCTGGGAAAACATTTGCCCAGGTTCACAAGAAGACAAAACTAAAAAGATATTTGACATAAAACTTCTATGTTAACGTTTAATGCAAACCTAGACGTAAGGGTCTTGCAGCTGTGGGATGAGGCGCTGCTTCATTTAAAACCAGCATATTCCCACACTACACTTTTTTTTGTAATCATGTTTTGATGCTGTGATTACTTTTAGTGCATTTCAACATTGACGTCTGAAACAGAGTTTTGAAAAGGCTGCAAACCCTCTTATAGTTTTTTAGCACGTGTTGCAGCATGGACAAAGACTTAAAAAAAAAAAAAAGTTTCGAGAGTCCGTGTTGGAACTAAACACTTTTTTGTTGTTGTCTATAGCTCCAAGTCATGTGACATGAGGTTATGAGGTCCTCCCCTTGTCACTGTGGGTTCTCTCCAGGTTCTCCAGCTACCTCCCACCACCCAAAGACATGCATGAATATGGGAGTGAATAAGTTGTCTGTCAGCTTTTGACTAACTGGCCATTGTCCAGGGTGTACCCTGCCTAAGACCCAAAGTTCCTCACCCATGACCCCTAATGGGATCAAGCTGTAGGAAATGAATGAAGAATATACGGTCTATCTTTTCTAAAACAGTTATGTGGCTGTAAATAATTTTAAACCTTGGCTACATTTACACAGCTAACTTTTACACACACATTCTCTCTCGCACTTTCTGTAGCTCCACAGACTTTCATATCTGTGCTGATATCATGACACAGTTTGCGGAAGCTTAGTTTTGTTCTGTATAATTGCAGTGTAAATCCCTGGCGACAACAAAATAACATGTTTGTGAGCTGAATTATCATGATTTAATGCTAAACGCTCTTGTATTGGAGTCATCTATTCTTTAAAGGTCTGGTGAACTCATTTGAGCCATGTGGATCATGATAGGATTTTTTTTTCAAACTAAAGAAAAAGTGTTTCTAAAAATATCCATGAACCTCTGGCCACAACCTTAATATATTGTTCTAGAACACAACTAAAAACATATACGTTGAGACAAAGGCTC
>JAWCTZ010000991.1:0-26678 GCA_036850595.1 Rhyacichthys aspro | reverse complement strand
GACATGTCTGGAGTTGACTCTGTGAGCCCCCCTCTCACTGGACACACTAAGAAGCAACTTATAATGATGCCTCCAGAAGAAAAGCTCAAGCACTTTGATTCTTTAGCTCGAACACATGCAGAAAACAAGGAGGTGGGTGTACTGTTCTCCAAGTACTGACACTTTTTCATCGTAATCATTCGTTTATGCTGGGACTAATGTTTATTCGTTTGTCAGAAAGGTGTGTGTTTCTGATAGTTTTTCACCAATGCCTTTTAGTTACATTACTAAACATCAGGAAAGTTAGTGCTGACGGTTTCTTTTTTTATTTCTTTTAGTATGATGCTTGTATCCAGGACTTGGTTCGCTGTTTAGCCCTGGTGAAGGTGGTCTACGGAGATGGACACCTGAAACTAGCCCAGGCCCATGCCAGGCTGGCCAAAGCGTATTTCCAGTTCAAAGGTAACATGAGAAGTAAAGCAATTCTGTGTGAGGATTTGCACAGATTTAAAGTGTAAACTCGCATGGGGCCGTGCTGTCTCAATAAGTATTTTATATATCAGTAATTATTCAAATAGTTGTACTATTATTTTTAGTGAAGTTAATCCAGCTTGATGCAATGCTCGGCACAGACTTGTATCACCCACACTGGGTCTGCATCAGTTTTCCTGACTGTTCACTGTTCACTGTGACTGAGGTGTGTTTGACGTAAAACACCACATCTCCTTATATTAACCAGAAAAGGCCATAAACTCACTGTATCTGTTGTGAACTGCAGTCGAGTCTAATCCAATGTGAGTAATGTTTGCTGCACAAAGTGTGTTTCTGTTTATTTGATGTGTAAGGTGTAAAGTTGAGGATACTCACAATGGAATAGTGCGCAAAAGATGAAAAAAGCTCACACTTGTGTCAGGTTGTGTGCCACTTTTAAATGACACTTTTTAGTGTTGAGTGATTTTTTTTCTGACATTCAGGGTGAAATTGATTTATATGGATGTATTAAATGAATATTCTTGACGAGCCCCTTTAGAGTACATAGAAAGCAATCAGTGCTAAAAGGACACAGGTGCATATAGTTGTTATAATCTTTATATTCAAACTGGCATGAATCATTGGAGAGAAAAAGACAAAAATCCTGAATTCCAAATAAAAAATGTTTTAAAGGACAGCTGCTGTGACAGTAAATGATTAAGTTTTACGATTAAATATTACATAATATAATTGAGGAGATTTTATTCAACTACATTTTGTCTTTGCCCCCTAGAAAGGGTCAGTCTTCTTTTTTTTTTTTTTGGGGGGGCATCAAAAGGTTCAGCAACAGTTTTGAGGCTACATATCTTATAATTTTGATGCTGCTTATTTTAATTGTGCTGTTCTAAGGAAACAATCAATACAAGGTTCACATCCAAATTTTGCTTAAATGGTGACAGTGTTGTGATTTTGTTGACCAGGATGGGGACCGCAGGCCCTGGAACATGCATCTTTAGCTCGAGAGATTCTGCGTTTCTGCTCAGCCGACAAACTCGAAGTTCTCCAGTGTCTTCTGAATATTTACCTGACTCAGGGAGGATCTGCTCTGCTCACGGGCAAATATCCTTTCCAATCTAGACACATGATCATTTTAAAATATTTTCTTTTTTTTTTTTTTTAATTTAAAAAACTGTTAACTGTCCTTAACTGCTACAACTCTTGACGAGGCTGAATCTGCATATTTAAAGGCAGAAAATATTGTTGGGCAGCTCTATCAGCGCAATGGCATCCTTCAGGAAAACAAAATACAGACTCAGCTGGAGATCTTTACCGGGCTTTCTAGGTCAGATTTGAGAATTGCATAATGTTTCATCAGCAGTGGTTTTACACCTGTTTTATTATATTACATACCCTTATTGAAACATGCCATGCGTGGGGTGTCCCGACATGGAAGGCATCCAGTCTAATCCCCCTGTGGTAAATATAAAAACACCCTGTGGCTGTAGTTTGTAACAAATCCTAGTTGGTCCTCAGCCTTACTCTTCAACATGTGATTGACTCTATTTATTTCCTGTCATATAAAGTATCACATTTAAGCTGCACAAAATAACTGAGCCACATATCAAATCAAAAGGACAAGAAGATCTGTTCCAGTCTGTATGTCACATGTTGTTTATAAAATGTCATAATCACTGTAATAATGTCATGTTTGGATATTCATGATGTTTTAAAATGAGGAATGAACTGGGCCATAGTAGGTACAGTACAAACACAAGAGGGCAGCATAGTCCTGTTTAAAGTAACATTAACTTTTCAGGGTATATCCAGGACTAAAAGCTCAAATGCTGCTGTAATGCTGCATGGGATTGTTACGTTTTAATAGAAATCATATACTTAAAGTAGCACTCTGTAACTTTAGCCTAAATATATATATTCTCAAAATCATTTTGATGGTTCCTAGTCATGAGATCAGTAGAATCATGTCTGTCTTACCGACACGCTACCCTCAGCTGGACAGAAAAACAAACATGGCGCCACTAACAGTGAGGTTGCACAGAGAGGGATCTGCGCCATCTGCTGGATAAATGTTACACAGTGTTGCTTTAAGTAAATTTGAGCCGATGCAATGTCACGTCTGAGCTTCTGCAAAATAACAAAAGTTCCACAAGCCACAACTTTTAAACTTTTGTTCCATAAATCTGAAATTTATGGCCTCTCCAAAACTGTAAATGTAAAAATGAATTTATACTTTGAGCCTCCATATCTCTACAATAAACCACATCAGTTCTGTCAAAACGTAATATAATAAACTCATGCCATAGTTCTTCATCAGCATCTAGGCCTTAATCTCAAAGAAGTGTATATTTCTGATTCAGGAGGCATTCAAAATGAAAAGGAATTTTCAAACCATTTTTAGCTAATTCTTTCTATTTATAACACCATCCATCATGAAAACACATTTACTAGTGGAAAGACCACACATTTAGTAGTAAATGCAGAGGATTGTTTGTTAGTACCTTTAAGTAAACTCTGTTATTTAGGCTGTTGAAGATAGTGTGAATTGTTTTGGGTGTTTTTCATTTTCCTCAAGAACCTTAACTGGAAGGCCTTTGTTGAAATCACATGGGTTGACTCATGTTCTCGCGTCAGTCTAGTGTGCTCTGTCAATCATAGTTACATCGAGGAGAATGTGTCTAAATAGGCACACTTTCAAACAGTGGATAGTCTTGTCAAGAAAATGAATTTGACTCTTATTTTAATGATTTTCAGGCTCCATAATATTTAGGTAAATGTTTATATAGTGATGCTTTAACGGCTTATAAAACTTTTATTTTTTGTTAATGGGTTTTTCGTAAATTCCACAGTTTGACTGTTTGACCCTATGCTTATTCACTCAATCCAGAGTTCTCATGTCATAATTATCAGTGAGCTTCACTTCACTCTTTATTATTAATGTAAATCTGATATGTAAACAAATACTTTGGCATCTCTTTCATCACTTAGCTCTTCTTTATTTGATAGTTTTAAAACAACGAGACATAACTTGAGAGAAATGTAATGTTGTCCAATCACAGCTCAGTAAATATTCTGTTTATGTAAATGAAAAGTGGCTCAAGATTGGGGCAGGAAGTTTTTGATGACATTTGGTCTCAATAGTCCTGATTTGAAATCCACTCCTGACTTACTAACATCCATAAACATGCTGTTGTCTGAACTAACGAATAGGTCTGATGGTGATTTCACTTTAAAAAATTAGAAATTCCTTCAAAAAGGCCCTTAAACAATATGTAGGAATTGGTGATCAGAAAAAAAAACATGAATGGCTCAGTTGTTGCCTCAGCTGTAGAAGTGGAAGTAATGGAACACTGGAATACTGGGTTCACTGGGAGCTTAAACATGTCTGCCTTTACAAGACAGATGAATGAAATTGTTATTTTGGTGTGATTATATACCTCAATTTTGTCAAACTGTTAGACAATAGTTCACTTGGATTTGGCTTTTCAGCACTACTTACAATAATGTGCCATAGGGCAAGGATTATTTACAAAAATCTCTGTAAATCCTACATATTATGCCCCTAAGCTTTCTGAGTTCTCTTCTTTGTTTTGTTTATCTGGTCGCCAGTGTCATTTCGTAATATTGATCTGTTTACAGTGATTTACAATATGCACTTGGAACATAATGGCTTTATTGACAACAGAAATCCCATGGGTTTTTTACATCAGGCTCAAGTTAAGATTAGAATTAGAAAATGACAGTAGAGACACTGAGAAGAGCCAAGAGTCTGGAGTCAGGGTAAACAAACAGATGTGATTGGGTTCTCGGTTCATCTGTTATACAAAAATAATGCATTCATATCACCTTTATTATTAAAACTGTACCTAGAGCAAAGATTTTACAAAACCTATTCAAAGTTAAAAATGGATTTTAAGTGTGTTTTAGTAATGTTTCTAAAGGATATGCAAGGATCTGGTGTTAAAGTATTATAGTATACCGTAGTAGAGTAGGATTGATAAGTAATACTGTAACAATGATTTATTAATATACGCATGATTAACACTTGCAGTGAAAGAACTTGTACTTACTTCTTAAACTTAGACATCAGTCAGTTGAATTGTGGTTTCAGTAGTGACTGGAATATAAAAATATGACTTTATCTGCTTTAAGATTAAATATAACTGAATATAAAAACCATAGCCTCGCTCAATGTAAAGCTTTGCACCCAAGTTAAGAAAGACATAAAAAGTGGAACTAATCTGTATTGTAAGAAAAATTAGGTGAGGCTCTATAGGCCACAGATGGATACCAACATTTTTATTTATTTAGTCTGTTTGGTGTTACATCCATTAGATCTTGCTCAACGCATAAACTCATTCTATTTTGACCAAAACAAAGCCTTCCTGACATCATTCAAAATACCCCTGTGTGAAACAAATTGCAGTATGTTTTGGGGAGAAGCCAAAGATACAACAGGTTTTAAACAACACTAAGCCAGAGTGAGTTGTGTGACCCACACAGAGGAATGTAAAGGATGCTTTTGTCTATTTGTTAGGTGAAATTAGAAAAATGTGCAGACTGGCTGGTGCATAAGGGTTGTAAATATCTTTTGTTCAGTGATGACGAAGAATTTGGCATGGCTCTGAAGCTCAGTCTGTCAACAGTGTAGAGCTGGAGGGTCATGAGTCCAAACATGTGAAACAATACAGTGGGCTTTAAACTCTGATTCTGCTCCAAACCAGAGATTTATAGTCAGCTCATTAAACACACAAATGCTTTTACTTTTTAAAACTTTGTGGAACTACTTTTAGGTGCTCCTATCATTTGTCTTCTATCTAGATAACCAACCAAATAACCAACTGATACAAGTGCTTTAGTGTAACTTGCCCTTTAAGTACAGCTGCAACTGTTTATATTCAACTCAACAAGTCACTGTCACTTTTTCTCGGCCTTTACAATTAGAGCTCAAACTTGCGTCAGCAGCTTATGGAAACACTTACCAAAGTGGCCAGTGTAGCTTGCCTGGCTACACTTCTACAAAAATCCAATTACATTTTCTCTTGGTCCTGGGACTTTTGAGTAAATCTTAGTGACGGTGAAATGTGGTGTTCTACCAGTGTGCCAGGAAATACGTCTGGATCTAAGGAGAGAGGAGAAAGGGGCATTATTTGAGTCTGTCTGTGTGAGCAGAAGGGCGGGGCTTAAATCTGGATGTAGATGTTGTCTCTGTTCGGGCAAAAGAACATGAAGTGCCTAACTCATGACACAGAAGTCCAGGGTGATTTATGAAATGTAGTGGGCTTACTGCAACTAGAGTGTAGTGAGTTAGTGTTAAATTATCTATGTATTCACCAAAAATCATAAAATTCATTTGATCATACTGTAATAGTCAGCTACATGTGATGGTCATAGTTGTTGTCAAGGACGTTTGTAAAAGTGGACATTTTCCCCTCCAACAAAGACTATCCTATAGAGTAGGAAACTGAATTAAAGCCGCAAGCGGCGTCAAAGGCCCTCGCATCCCTTGCGACCGCGGGGGGCATGTTTCTTTGTGAAGACTGCAGGTCGCCTCCCCTTGCAACTGCTGGAGTAAATGTCCTTGATAGGACTGCAGGTGACCCTTTGTTGCAATTGTAGAGGCAAATGGTTTGAGCAGGATTGTACTTTATGGTTTAGAGTGTGAACTTCATGATGATGTGAGTTGTGTTTTGACCATGATGCTATGGTCAGTGTGTGTAGCAAATTGCTGCTTTGGATTCCTTGAAGTCATAGTAACAAGTATGTCAGTATTTGCATAGAGTAATCATGTGTGGGTGATGCAATTGTTAAGGTGTATGCAGGCCTTGTTTGGGGGCATGTATGAATGTAATGTGTTTGTCTGTTTGTCCAGCTCCTTAGTTATGTTACAGGTTAATGTGCATAGAGTATTGGTTGGAAGTGTTTGCACCCTTTGTGTGGTTGTGAGTTATGTGTTGTTTGTAGGATGGCTTGGTTTTGCAAGAATGCATTGAAATGTGTATGTTTGGTGCTTTGAAGAGACACTTTTGCACTGTGGACATACTGTCAATGCTATGTTGTTATGTTATGTATATAGTGTATGTTGTAAGAATAATGTTGTATAGTAGTCTTGCACACAAGATGGCCTATTCTGTTGCATAATTATCCAATAGTGAGGTGTAATGTTTGGTCAGATATAATGGGAATGTGTTCAAATTCAGCATAATTTGTGGAAATCCAATTAATCTGTGGTGAAGGGCAAGTACATGTTGTTCAAGTCCAAGTGGAAACTGTTCTTGTGGGAGTACAAATGTATGAATTGCATGTAATGTGTGCTGATATCATGTAGAATTTTTCCAATCCAACAAGGGATTTTGCTAGTTCAACTAAAATTGTTCACAGTTGTGTAATGCTTGGTTACATCAAGGTCAAATTTCAAATAGTGCCTTGTCAAGTTTAGTTGTAGTATTGAAGTGTCTGAAGTCTTGAGAAATTTGATCAAGTAAAAGTGACAGCTGTCATATGTAAATTGGCATGGGTGAATTGTTTGCAGATGAGCCAACCTTCAAGGTGTAAGCACATCCCCTTCTGGGCATGTCCCAAGGTAGTGTGCATTGCTATTGGTGCAACTGTCTAGTTGAACTACAGGTAAATTTGCATTGAGTAGTTGTTTGTAGGTGCTCAACATGTGAGGTGGGCATTTGATTTTGATATTTCGGACTGTCTGCTTTGTCTCATTGGAAACACTACGGTAGGTTATATCAGTTTTTTATCCATTTTTGCATGTTCAGTTTAGTACTGCATTATGTCCCAACAGAAACACTTGTGTACGTTGTGTGTTGTTGTTTTGTGTAGTGTTGGTTTGGTCCAGTTGTGGCTAGTACAGAACAGTATAGTAGCTTGAATGACTGTGCTTTAAATTGGGTAATGTAAGTATGTCCAATGTGTTAACACAATACCACAGTTGCACAAGTAGGCAGAGTCATAGTGAAATAGAGATTGAAATCACCTAAGGTTGTGATAAAGAGCCATGGATGAGTGGGGGTAGAGGTGTGTTTGTCAAAGACAAGTTGGATTGCTTTTGAAGCTGCAGGATTCAGCTTAGATGAGTCTTTGTGAGGGAATATGTAAGCAGGTTTTTTGGGTTATATCAATAAGCTTTGGGTGAGTGTGATCTTGAGACATGTTCAAGAGGTTATGAGAAGGCCTACAGACAAAGGATACAGTCATAAACAGAGCAGTGTAGGAACAAGCATACAAAGGGCATGAGATACACCAAAAATGACTATTAAGTAGATTTGGAAAGCTTTGTGCTGGCAGCAATTTATGGTCAATGTGGAGTGGGTTGTAAGAATGCGCAGACAGTAGGAGACCACTACCCCCACTCCTGGAAGTAGTAGAGCAATGGGTTGAGAGGGACCACTTCACACCTGTCACCTGTGTCACAATTGATCTGAAGAGGCAGTGTCGTTTCTGTCCTTGCAACTGTTCAGGAAGTAGCACGTCAATCCTACCTGCATTCACACTGGCAGTTCCCTTCTGGATTTTCAGAGGCCTCATCTACTGTGATCGTTGTCAAATCTTCACACCATGTTTTGTCTATTGTGTACCTTTTGAATGAAGTAGGTGTGTGCAACATTATGAAAGACTTTAGTGATCCCATTTACAGGACATTATTGTAAACAGAGTCTTGGAAAAAGAATATCAGGGTTTTTTTAGTGCAAGTACAAGTAACAAACTAAAGTGATGTCAATCATATGAGAGTGGAGTAATGCAAGCTAAAAGCATACCTGCATTCCTATGCACTAGTGTTGAAACTGTAGCAGTATGTTTTATTTGAACATAGTGTATTAGAGTTTTTGTATTGTAGTGTGTTGTTAAGTGTTTGTCCAATTGTTATTGACTTCACTTTGTGCGTGCGTTATATTCAAGCATGAGGTAGAAATGTAATGCTGATGAGTTTGTGTTGTAGTGTAACCATTTTTGTGTTGTATTTACAGTGTGAAAGATGGCTGCTCATTTTTCTCCTGCCAAGCTCCCACAGGCCATTTGTGAGGAAGGACAACATATTCGGGACAAGTTGACACTGTTGTGTGTAAGTTTGATGCACATATGTGTATTGACAAAGAGAGAATCCATGTATGACATGAGTAACATGATTGTATGTGAGATTTCCTTGTTTCACAATGATATTAGCCATGTGTCATTTGTAGTAATGTGTCTAAATTATTTCATTTTGTTTGACAGTATCAAACCATGGATGGAAGTATGTCTGCAGAAGAAAAACTGCGAGGGCTGATTGCAGTTTCGGCCAATGTTATTACAGAGAAGAACAAAGACCACAGGGTGCACCAGGCAAACAAAAAAACAATGCAGTATCAGGCCAAGGTTATACAACAGCTGCAAGCAGAGAACGCGAATCTACACGCTAAGATCACAAGAGTTAAGGCTGACGTGGAGCATTTCACTGAGGTGTGGGACAAATGTGGTAAGAGTAATACACAGTGTAATGAGAAGTGTAAAGTGAATATCTGTGTGTATTGTTATTGTCAGACTACTGATATTGAATGCTGCCTTTTTTCAGATTTGACAGAAGCTGCACCATCATATGCCAGCCAGATGACAGAAGATGTCTACACGGAAGATGTACATTTGTCAGAGTCAAAAGACATTGCTGAGGACTTTACGCTTTCACTGTAGGGTGTCACCTATGTTATATTGTGTATGTTGTGTTGTGTGTACAAAGAGTGTGTATAATGTATATAAAAGACAAATAGTGTGTGGTAATTGAAGCAGAGACTATTGTTTTTATGGTGAAGTCTGTGGCTGCTAGTTTAGAGTTGTTGTGTCATGCATAATGTGCATTGTAAATACACTGTTATTGTCTTCATGTGTATATGTTATTGTGTATGTATAATGTCACAAATTCCACTATACAAAGTCACAATAAATTGTGTTTGGTGTGAAATGTAATGTGTTTTAGTTTGTAAGTTGTGTTAAACACATGTGTGTTGGCAATGCTACAGCAATGTAATGTCTTCCCAGAAGTGCCTGTCCTCAGTAACATGGCAAGCCAGTGACCCAAGTAAAACCATGTCTTATGTAATGTCATAATATTGTACTTACCGAAGGGTGTGATTTTTTCCAAACTGTTGAATGGAGTCTATGATCTTGTTCTGTAGTGATGAGTGTCATTGTCAATGCAGACAGTTTGAACTCAAATCCATAAGGGCGAAATGTCAGCCACAGTATGTCACAAGCAGTGTAACGTCAAGCCAACATTTGTCATAAAAGCATGCCTGAGCTACTTTCATACATTACTTTACAATGGCTACACTGAAAATGGTTAACAATTACAGTTTGCAAGCCAGATAAGGCCGAGATTTACATCTGTAAGTGAACGGCAACAATGTAAAGGTTTAGTTGCAATGACGTGCGGTTGAGAGTTCATTTGTTTACTGACCCGGGCGGTATGTACATCACAGTTTAAATCAAACGTGTTGCGATGATTGACATGATGGCCAAGCAGTACAATGTGTGGTTGAATAATAGATACATTTGCAGTTTGTACAGTGCAGTAGTGTGTAAGGTTATGATGTCATAGACATGCAAAATCATAGAAGCTGGCCCTTGTTTCGTGTAATTATTTATACAACAACGTCACATTCCCGGGAGTGGGAAAATGCCGGCGCATTTTCTGTGTGTTGGTGGCGGGCTAGCGAAGACGTTCAGTGTGTGCCCCTGTCCTCTGCCACGTCCGCGGATAGTAATTGTTGCGGTAGCATCGTGTTAGTAGCGATGTAGTTCATGTGCCATTGTCCTTTGTCACGTCCGCGGACAGTAATGGTTGCGTAGTATTGTGCCAACAGAGATGTAGGTTATGTGCCAGTGTTTTTTGTGACTTTTCGTGGACTGTATTTGTAGCGCTAATATTGGGCTAGCAAGAACATGCTGCGTATGTGCCACTGTCCTCTGTCACGTCCGCAGGCAGTAGCTGTTAGGGTAGTATTGGGCTATATACTTTGGTCCTGTAGTGGTTGGAGCTATTGATTGTGTTTCTCGATTTTAGTTTTTAGTTTGTGAAGTAATACTGGGAGAAGTATAGTGAGCTTGATCGCCACTCAGCCTAATGTGTTCTATGTGAACTACATTTGGGCAAAATACGCTTGGTATGTGGGTGAAGTGTAAAGCGTTTCTGTCAACGTGGAATCAAGTGATGGTGTATGTTGTATGCTAGCTGTGTTGTAATAGCGATGTACCGTTTAGAAACAAGAATTATGTCCATGGGATGCATATAAAAGAGCAGTACAATTAGGTGTTTTGTACATGTTGTTGAAGGTAATGTCAATATAAAAGTGAAAGATTTATAGTGTAAAGCACATGCACATTAAACAGTGGGTCGTAGGACGTGGTGGTCGTTGGCGGTGCATTTGTTGGTGTTATACTCCGCAAAGAAAAGCATGGATATTGGTTTTATGTTCAATACAAAGTTTTAGTATTTGAATAAAGTGCAAACCGTAAAGTTTGGTGTTTTGTGTCGTGGTTTGATTGTGACGTTGAATTTGTTTTTCGTACTAGCAAGATGTGTTAAGAAAGTAAGCCCACCCCCATTGTTTTCAAAAGAATTAATGTGATTGGCTGAGAGGCGTGTCCTTTGTCAGCGGGCTGATGATATATTCGTGTACCATGCAAAAGACTTCACCTTGTGTCTCGCTATCTGTATGACAGTTGTCGAGTCGCAGCGGTATTGATTCATTCGATTTTTTTCGGATTACCTGTTTTGTTGTGTGTTTGTGTTGCGTGGTTCTGTTGTGTGGTTGCGTTTTTGTTTTACTTGGTTTGTTGGACATCTTCTGGATTGACAGCTGTATCGCCTCGAAAGCTTTGACGCTTCGGCTAAACAAGGCGTTTCAAGAAAGAAGGTAAGCGGTTAATTATTTACGTTTTGTTGAATGTTGTATCTACAGTAAGAGTTAATGGATATGAATTATGATTATGTGAAGGGAAATGTTCAGGGAGTTGTGGCAAGCAGATCGCTAACGTCAAACGCGACTTTGTTTGTAGCCTTCTATGCAAACATCTTGCTAATAGGTAATGCTTTCAATCGTTTATAAGTTGTAACGGTTGTAATGCAGTTGGAGATGTCATTTAACAAAGGCAAAGTAGGATTCTTGGTACATTTCAACCATGCCAGTTGTTTGATTGAAAATAGTTCCTATAGAAGTGAATGTGTGACATGGCTACGGCGTTTTGTTTGGTGGTCATGAATTACAGTATCGGCAGTGCAGTAAATAAGTTATGGTGGCGAAAGCATATGTTGTACTCGATGTGCTTGAAACTAAACGGTTTGTGCGTTGATTTGATCTGAGTTCGTTTGACAAAGGTTTATTGTGGATCAGTGTGAGCTGATGAGCGGCGCTAACCTAAAACTTGACTTTGTTTGTAGCTCTGTATGCTAACATCAGCTAATAGCTAATTCATTCAATCGTTTATGAGTTTACGGTAGTAATGCAACTGGTGTTAACAAACCAAAGTAAAGTGCCAAAGTAAAGGGTTTGTTTAATAAATTTCAACCATGCCTGTTGTTTGGTAGATGTTTGCAACACACTTGAGTAAAGACAGTCCACACTGAAGTTAATGCGTAACAGGGTTACAGCGTTTTGTGTGGTGGTAATGAATGACAGTATCGGCAGTGCAGTAAATAAGTTATGTTGGTGAAAGCATATGTTGTAGTCGCTGTGGTTTAGAGTAAAGGGTTTGTGCGTCGGTTTGATTTGAGTTCGTTTGACAAAGGTTTATTGTGGATCAGTGTCGGCGACGGTTTGTGAGCGGAGCTAACCTAAAACTTGACTTTGTTTGTAGCCTGGCATGCTAACATCGTGCTAATAGCTAAGTCAGTCAATTGTTGATGAGTTGTAACGGTAGTAATACAATTGGTGATGTCACTTAAGAAAGCCAAACTAAAGGGTTTGCTTGGTTAATTTCAACCATGGTTGTTGTTTGTTAGATGTTTGCAACACACTTGAGTAAAGATAGTCCACATTGAAGTTAATGCGTGATAGGGTTACAGGGTTTGTTTGGTGGTAATGAATATCATTATTGGCAGTGCAGTAAATAAGTTATGTTGGCGCAAGCATAAGTTGTAGTCGATGTGCTTTAGACAAAACGGTTTGTGCGTTGGTTTGATCTGAGTTTGTTTGACAAAGGTTTATTGTGGATTAGGGTCGGCGGTGGCTGGTGTGGAGCAACCTATTATTACAGGCTAATTAGCATGAAGTTAATGGGTTTCAAGGTAGAAATGATTGTCGATTTTTTATTTTTGTAGTGTATTGTATCGGTAAACGTTGTTGGCTGTACTGGCTTTAGTGTTAGTGTAGTCATACTCAGGGGCAGCGTGTTCAACTCGGGAATCGGGATATTTTATAGTGGGCTAAACCGGTAGATGTGTCTGGTGTATAGTGCTAACAGTCAGAAGTAAACAAAGGCATGCTAGGTATGTATGTTCATTGAAACTCGTGGTGTATCATCGTTGTTATGAGTGATTAGTATACAATGTAGAGTGTGATTGCTTTTTATGTGACACTGTGTGGTCTAACAGAAACTGTTAAAGATATTAATTTACAGTTAATGATTTATGGACAGTTGCATGAAAGAGCTAGACTTTACATTCTAATTAGTACATCCAGTTAATGCTGTAAGTTGTGTGTTCTTTTAATGTTGTGTTAACGTATGTTTTATATGTACTGTACTTTTGTGTTTCAGATGCCGCGTAAGGGTCGCATGTCGACTGCTGCAAAGCAGAGGATGGCAAATCAGATGGGAGAACGCCCGTTCCCCATTGATGTGGTGTTCAACACAAAGAATGTCATTAAGTGTATGTTACAGTTTTAGTTTTAAGTCAAGGTGTTGTCTTAATGGTAGTGTTGTGTGTAATATTGACCAATTACTTCTGTATTGTGTTTACAGGTTGTGGTAAGGGTTCACGTCGTGTTTGCCCAGACTGGCCAGTTTCTGTGGTCAATGATCCCAAGGTCCACAAGACTGTGATTCCAAGTGTAATCCCTGACAAGAAGGTTAGTATTTACAAACAGTGAATTTTGTTAAAGCAGTTGTTTGTGAAATGTTTTTTAACAATATGGTTTTCTTGTTTTGTAGTTTGTGCTGGTGATTGGGGACTCCCATTTACGCTCTGTTGTGGATGGCATTGTTCCAATGCCTAAAGGATGTCTATCCTTTGGCTTCTCTTGTTCACCTGGGGCAAGTGCCTGTCACATCCAGAAGGAGCTTGGTGCTATGACGCTTACCAGAGGTGGGTCTAGCATGTTATACTTAAAGTTAAACGATTGCTACAGGAGAAAAATTTGCCAGAAGTATAAACCCCAGTGTAATGATTTTCTCCTTTGGCAGATCCTGAGTTGGTGTGTCTTCTGGCTCCGTCAAACAACTTGTCAACAAGCCCTGGTCCGGATCATGCTGCCTCAGAGTTTCGCAAGCTCCTGGGCTATGTGTGCAGTCGTTGGTGCAGGGTAAGTTTGTTTATTGTGTTAAATGTTATTATTATTATAAAGTATGCTTTGTTTGTGGTGGTAGTACTGTTACAAGTCCACCTTCAGTCAATATTATTAATATATCCTTACATTGTATCATTTTTTGGTAGGTGATTGTTATCGATTTTGTGCCGCGTCTCAACATTGAAGATGAAGTGCAGACAGCTTTTCGTCACAAGTTTCACCAGGTTTCAGCTAGCATGGGTTGGTATCAAAAACATTGGTTTGATTGTTTTATGTGTGAGTATGGCTTTGGTAACAGCAGTTTGTAATGGGTTTTTTGTTTGTAGATGTTCGCTACTTTTCTGTGGCTGAACATTTTCCATCAAGTCGCCTGGAACTGTGGGACTATCCTGGAGTAAGTACAATGTGAAATAGTCTGGAGTGTATTTGAAGTGTTTGCCATAAATGTCTTTATCTGCCTTTGTCAGTGGTGTAATAAAGTGTGTTTTCATTTTGCATTGTAGGTCCATCTGAGTGACAACCATGGAATGGGGATTTTTGTGAAGCTGCTGTACCAGGCCTGCCTCTGCGCATTGGCACCTTCTGCACCTCCTGCTGCAGCATCTCCTCCCCGATCTCGGCCAACCAGAAGGGTGTTGCCAAAGGTGGTGGTGACTGGTGTGCTTCCTGTTCCACGTCCACCCCCTTCTGAGTGGACTGTTGTTGGAGAAGGTAACAAGGTAAGACTTGACTGTTTTGACAAATTACTTTTATATTATTATTAAGAGTGTTGTGTGATTGTGTGAAGTTTACATTGAAATGTTTCTGTTACAGAACAACTTGTCTAGGGACCTGAAACTGTCACTCTCCAGTTCTAAAGGGCATGTTGTTCCACAGCAGGTCAGTATCTGGGCTTTGTCCAAGTGGAGTTATGATCACATGTACTATATAGTGTGTAGTAGTAGCACTGATAATCAACGCTGTGTTTGATTTAAGGTGGAGACTGTGTTTTCCATTCCACTGTCGCCTGTCATGTTCAGCCCCGCCATGTCTGTTGAGATGGAGAAGATTTCTCCATCTCATCTTAGCTCTGCTGAGGACACTACCACCTTCTCTTCTGGACAAAAGGTAGATTGAATGTATAATATTGATAAATAAATGTATTTATGTAGTGTATGTAGCATGTGCTGTATAATGGATTTGTTTGTTGTAGAGGCCTCCTCTGAGACGTAGCAAAGCTGTTGCCCCAAAGAGACGTCGACTGAAGCAGTTGGTGAGTGTTTGTGTTTGATAATTCTTTCTTGTTTTCATTGTTATTGTTACTGATATGTTATTTCCATGTGATCAAAGGTGGAGACATCACCAGTGGTTGAGGAAGAATGGCCCAGCTTGCCCTCCAGGTCTACAGCTATAAAGGAGTATTTCTGGGTTAGTGTTTATCAAAGGATTTTTTAATATATTGTTTGATCTTAAACAGTTAGTAATGCATGACCAATATATCTTTTTAGATGGACTTAGGAGATGTGGAGGTGATGCCAGCATCACCTGCCAGTGTTGTCAGCGTGAAAACCATGTTGAAGGATGAGGTTTGTATTATTTGGAATGTGTGTTAATGTATACACGTCATGTGTGCACTCCAGAATGATGATAAATGTCACTTATGTAGGTGCAGTTTGGTGATGTGGAGGTGATACCAGGAACATCACCTACCAGTTCAAAGGATGCAGCTGTTGTGTTCATGGACCCAGTAAGTGAAAATAACAGAATAAAGCACGAGCATATGAGCCTATGCATATATATGTGTAGTAATTTTCATATTTCTTTTCTTGTGTTATGTAGATGTCAACAGTCAGACTGCCTTCTCAGCGCAGCAAAACAGGTCTACAGGAAACAGGTGCTTCAGGCAAATGCAACAAAGACAAGTTGTGTGGTACGTATTCCCAACTGTCAAATACTGTTGTTGGTAGTGATAGAGGTAGTCAAATGCATATAACTTTTGGTAGCCCTGACATGGTTGAGGTTGTAAACAGTACTGATGTTGCCAGTGTTAGTTGTTTGAATGAAGGTAATAATCAATGTTCAGTGACTGTTCCAAGTAACATTAGGGGTCTTTTCATCAAGGTGCAGATTTCTTAGCATTCAGTGGCAGACAGTGTATGCCCATGTCTTTAGTTTCATTAGCTAGGCACAGTGTATCAAGTGTGTTTTTGTGGAAGCAGGAAGATTTAGACAAGGTTTTACTTTTAGGTGATAGGCTTTACTCTGAGGTACGATCGAGGATTGCTGAAGGACATGCGTATATGTTAGTTACTGAGTTACCAAAGAAACCTGTAATTGACGGTCAGCAATTTGAATGTACCTATGGTGATGTTGTTAGTGGGGATGTAAATGTTGTGGAAGGACAATTTATACATGATGGTGTACAATTTACATTAGAGAATGGTTTAAATAGGATGATGGCAAACTATGACACATGTCTCCTGACACTATGCAGTAATACTTGTGCAATTATTAGACAAAATGGATGCTATGCTGTAGTTGATTCACATGCACGCAGTGCCACAGGAATGGTTGATCCATGTGGGACCAGTGTGGTGCTGTTTTTTTGTTGTATTGGTGATCTGTTTAAGCACATTTGTTCTTTAGCTGCGTGTTTTACTGGGACAGTCAAGGACTTTGAAATACAAGGTGTAAATGTGAGTTTTTCAGATAGTGAGTTGGGTGATGTTTGTCATGGTTGCAGTATGACTGAAGTTGGCTCAGATGTTCAGAATACTAGTGAGGAAAGGATTGACCTGTACATTAGTCCACATGCTGATATTGTTTCTGATGTTTCTGAGGTTAGTGATGGAAGTGAAGGAGGCTCAGATGTTCAGTATGTTGGTATGGAGATAAGTGACCTGTACTTTAATCCACTTAGTGAACCAGTCTGTAGAGCGGTGTGCAAGAAGTTAAATGTTGATTTTGAAAAGGTGTATGTGGCAGTTCCGGAGGTGGTTGGGAAATTAGGTACTCCCTGTGAGAATGAGAAAATTGTAGCAGATGGCAACTGTTTCTTTCGAGCAGTTTCACAAGCAGTCAGTGGCACACAAAAGCATCACAGGATAATTAGGGTTGCCATTGTAAAGCAGCTAGAAAAAAATCCTGTTGAATATTTGAGCCGTCTGCGCACAGGGTTTTCATCAGTGGAAGAATATATTAGAAAGTCACACATGCGATATGTTAACAGTTGGGCCACAGAAGTAGAAATATTTGCAACTGCAGATTGCTTAGGAATTGATGTGTTTACTTTTAACAATGGAGGTTGGCGAGAACACAAATGCACCACTGAACCACTGTCAAACAAGGCCATCTACCTTGAAAATTGTCATGGTAATCATTACGAAACAATTATTTGTACAAAAATCCCAGAAAGAGTAGGATGTTATAAATGTTGCCAAGGTAAAACATGTGTTCCTGACAGTTACAATTTAAGATCCAAAGTGGTAAATGCCAAATCACAGGTTGATGTAGCAAGTAAACATGTACATGAGGCAAAGTTGAAAGTCAATGAACAGAAACAGAGTAAATATATCCAAACTAAAAAAAAACTGCAAGTGAAAAGCTTCTATTATGCCCAAAAAAACAATATTAATCAAAAAAGGAGAGTAAATTATAAGGAACAGACAGTGTACCGACAGAATATTAAAGACAGATGTGTGAACAATTACAGAGTTAATTTTATGTATCGAGAAAATCTTATTGCAGCAAGTAAACGGAAGTATAAAATCAATGAAATGCATAAAAGAAAGTAAAAAGACAAGTAAACAAAAGTATATGGCTAATGAAGTGCACCAAGAGAAAGTAAAGGCGACAAGTAAACAGAAATATCAGGCCAATGAAATTCACAGAGACAAAGTAAAGGCGGCAAGTAAACAGAAATATCAGGCCAATGAAATTCACAAAGAGAAAGTAAAGGCAGCAAGTAAACAGAAATATCAGGCCAATGAAATTCACAAAGAGAAAGTAAAGGCAGCAAGTAAACAGAAATATCAGGCCAATGAAATTCACCAAAAGAAAGTAAAGGCGGCAAGTAAACTGAAATATCAGGCCAATGAAATTCATAAAGAGATAGTAAAGGCAGCAAGTAAACAGAAATACAAGGTCAATCATATACACAGAGAGACAGTCAAGGCAGCAAGTAAGAGTAAATACCATAACAATGTAGAATTGAAAGTCAAACTTGTTACAGCAAATAAATTGAAGAGAAACAAACTGAAATCACAAAAACACAATATATATTTTGTCATAGAACAATTTTGGAATAAAGTCAATGAAGGACTGGAGTACATCTGTTGTGTGTGCAGTAGATTGTTTTTTAAACCCCAGGTATTACCTTGTAGAAGAGAGAATTATAAGCGTATTTCAGCTGCTATTGCTGAAAAGTGTATTTCAGAAGCATTCTTGCACAGATGTAATGTCACCTGCAATAGCCCATGCCAGGTCTTAGATACACCTAGAGGACAATTATGGAGCTGTTACACATGCCATTTTAAAATTAGTAAAGGTCTTGTCCCTAATGAATGCACATGTAACAATTTAGAATTAGATCCTATTCCTCCTGTGTTGTCATGTTTAAATACTTTAGAGCAGCATTTGATTGCCCAACATATTCCATTTATGAAAATGCTAGCTTTACCTAAAGGTGGTCAGAATGGTGTTCATGGCCCAGTGACATGTGTTCCTGCTAACATTGTTGAAACATCCAATTTGTTGCCTCGTTCTGAAACTAGTGGTTCTTATTTACGTGTGAAGTTGAAGCGTAAATTGACATACAAAGGTCATTATGAGTATCAGTTTGTAGACTCTGGGCGTATAAGGCAGGCACTCGCATATCTGAAGCAACACAATGTGTATTACAAAGATGTCAATTTCAATGAAGAGTGGTTAAATGAATTTTGTCTGGTGCAAGATGAGCCAAAGGAAAAGGAGGGAAAAGTGATTGAAGAACCATTGGATAATGACAATGATGAGCTTCTCCATGACAGACAGCAACATTGTATGTATCAGGACACATGTCTTATGCCTGTAGATATTGGTCAGGAAGCTCTTGATCATTATTTTCAAGATGTTTTGAATTTAGCTCCTGCAGAAGGGAACAATCCAGTGAAGTTGCTGTCAGATTCCGGAAATGAAGCCAAATGTTTCCCAGTATTGTTTCCTCAAGGGCACAACACATATCACACTTGTAGACCAAGTCATTTGACTTTATGTCGTTATTTTAATAACAGAATTTTACATGCTGATGGTCGATTTGCGCAAAATGTTGATTATATATTTTTTGCTCAGTATATGTCTGAGGTTCAACAAGTTGTTTCTAAAGTGTCAATAGCATTGCGAAAAGGACAGACAGGGCCAAAGCGACCAGGACAAGCTAATGATAAAAATTGTCTTAAGGAATTGTTAGACTTTGATGATGGTTATCGGTTTTTGCATCCTATAAGGGGCACTCCTGCATTTTGGCAGACTGCACAGAAAGATTTGATTGCTACTGTACGCATGCTAGGGATCCCAACATGGTTCACTTCTTTTAGTAGTGCTGATCTAAGATGGCACAACCTTCTCAAAACTATATTAAGACAGGAAGGTAGAACTCAAACAGTGGATGATTTAGATTGGGCAGACAGATGTGACCTTTTGCGTCGTAATCCGGTGACTGCCGCGCGCATGTTTGACTTTCGTTGGCATTGTTTTTTAAAAGAGGTGCTTATGTCCCCAGCGCAGCCAATTGGGAAAATAGTGGACTATTTTTACAGGGTGGAATTTCAACAGCGTGGCTCACCCCACATTCATGCCCTTTTTTGGATTGAAAATGCCCCTAAAATAGATAAAAATACTGATGAGGAGGTCGTTCAGTTCATTGATAAATATGTAACATGTGAACTTCCCAGACATGATCCAGAGTTAATGGAAGTAGTTACAGCTGTTCAGCAGCATTCCAAGCGACACTCAAAAACTTGCAAAAAGAACAAAACTGTATGCCGCTTTAATTTCCCTCGTCCAGTGTCAATGCGCACATTTATTAAGAAACCAGAGCCAAAACCAAAATGTCAAAAGTGTGACAATAAAATTGTGGATGCAAAGTGTACATGTTTGCTGGTTCAGCCAAACCTCATGGCCAAGGAGCGTGCTGTGGAAATCATGACAGCCATTAAGGAGGCCCTTAATGATGAAAATCATCCTTGTGATAATGTTGCGTCATTGTTTAACTCAATAGGTATTACACAGGACAGTTTTGAAAAGGCATATAAGCTTCTGGGAGGGCATACACACATTGTTTTAAAAAGGAATGTTGATGAGGTATGGATAAATCAATATAACAAACACTTACTTAAATGCTGGAATGCAAATATTGATATACAATTTGTAGTTGATGCATGGGCTTGCATAGTGTATATCATTTCATACATTTCAAAAGCAGAAAGGGAAATGGGATTGCTTCTAAGTAATGCACAGAAAGAAGCATCCAAAGGTAATGGCAGCGCACAAGAGTCAATGAGAAAAATAGGCAGTGTGTATCTGCATAATCGCGATGTTTCTGCACAGGAAGCAGTTTATCGCATTACAAATATGCACTTGAAGGAGTTTTCTCGGAAAGTTGTCTTTGTTCCAACAGGAGAGAATATTGTTAAAATGAGCAAGCCGATTAGTGACATAAATCAAAGCAGTGCGTCAGATGACATTTGGATGACTAATATTATTGACAGATACCAGAATAGACCAAACAACAACATTTTTAATGACATGTGCATGGCTGCATTTGCTTCTGACTATCGAGTGGTATATAAAAAAGAAAGATGCCAGAAACCTGTTCAGTTGCAAAAGTCATTAGGTGTCATTACCAAAAGAACCAGATCAAAACCAGCAGTTGTTAGGTATGCACGGTTTTCTGAAGCAAAACATCCAGAATTGTATTACCAAAGCATTCTTCAGCTATTTCTGCCATATCGTGTTGACCAGGACTTAAAGCCATCTTATTATAAAACATTTCAGCAGTTTTATGAAAGTGGGATAGTGCGTTCCAGTAACAAATCTTTGAAACGTGTGAAGTCAATTGTGGAGTCAAATAGGCGTCATTTTGAAGTGGAAGCTCAGGACTTGGATAACATTAAAGAGAAAGTTGACTGCGAGGAAATATTACAGGATGCATGGTGTCTGTTGTGCCCAGAGCAAGAAGTCACTAGGTTGGAATCTAAAGAGGAGCACTTACAGAGGCAACAGGAAAATGAGTCAGAGCAGGAGCAGACTATTCCTGATTTAGCGGTTAGAAATGCAGAAATGTGTCATTTTGACAAACAACATAATGTTATGAGTCGTTGTGAAGGTCTGTCATTAATTCGATCTTTGAATGAGCTACAGCTGTCTATCTTTTACAAAATACACCAATGGTGTTTAGACAAAGTGGCAGGTAAAAACCCAGAACCGTTTCATCTTTTTGTAACTGGTGGTGCAGGCACAGGAAAAAGTCATGTCATTAGAGCAATTCAGTACGAGGCAATGCGATTGTTATCACCAACTTGCCACAGTCCAGACAATATTAGTGTTTTATTGACTGCACCTACAGGAATAGCCGCATATAATATACAAGCAGCTACTATCCACACAACATTTAGCATAGGTAAGGATATTCGCCTTCCCTACACACCACTCACAGAAAATAAACTTAATTCCTTGCGTGCCAAGTACATTGATCTACAAATTGTAATTATTGATGAAATATCAATGGTTGATCACAAGCTATTAAGTTATATCCATGGTAGGTTACGTCAGATCAAGCAAACAGGTGACTTTTCTCCATTTGGAAAAGTTAGTATAATTGCTGTTGGGGATTTCTTCCAGTTACCGCCAGTTAAAGGTAAACCCCTGTATGTAGAAGAAGCAGGTGTTAACCTATGGTCAAATTTATTCAAGATTGCACAACTAAACACTGTTGTCAGGCAAAACGATCACAGTTTTGCACAATTATTAAGTAGGTTAAGAACACGTTCTAAAGGGACACCCATGTTAAAAACAGATGTACAATTACTAAAACTGCGAGAAACTGGTGAGGAGTCTTCAGAGCTACATATATTTTCAACAAACCAACAGGTTTTTCAACACAATCTTCATCAGCTTGAAAGTATATGTCCAGAGTACATTGTAATAGCGGCACAAGATTTTGGTTATGATAAAAAGACTGGCAAATTAGTCGAATTAGAAGGACAGCTTGGTACAGCCAAACAAACAACTTTGCTTGAAACCCTGCCAATTGGAATCAATGCACGTGTGATGCTCTGTAAAAATATAGATGTAGCTGATGGTCTAGTAAATGGGGTCTGTGGCACAGTCACGCACATAGATCAGTCACAGAGAAAAGGCCTTCCTGGTGCAATATACGTTAAATTTGACGATGTCAAAGTAGGTGCCCAAACAAGGAAGCGCACACACCCTAGCAGACCACAGCAATTCCACTCGCATTGAGCCAGAGGAAGAACAAGCTAATAAAAGAGGGGAAAAACGTCGACAGTTTCCCCTCAAACTTGCTTGGGCTTCAACAGTCCACAAAGTACAGGGTTTAACAGTAGAAAAAGCAGTAGTGTCCCTTCAAAACATTTTTGCAGCAGGTCAGGCATATGTGGCTTTAAGTCGTGTTAAAAGTTTAGAAGGGCTTATGATTGAAGACTTTAACGAAAAAGCCATATACTGTAACGACAATATAACAACTGCAATAGAAAAAATGCCTCCCTTTGTGGTTGACAGTATGTCCATGCACAAACATGCCACACACATTTTCACATTCTTTTTCATGAATGTGCAAGGTTTAGCACGACATGTATCAGATGTAGCTTCATGTACACAGCATTTCCAGCCTAATTGCATTGCATTGGTTGAGACATGGTTAAATAGAGATTCAGCTATTCAAACAAGCCACATAGAAGGTTATAGCTTCCATAGTCGTCCTCGAAGTGACTCATATCACACACACAGCCATCCAGCATTGATTAGTCTGGCAAGCCAACAGCATGGTGGAGTTGGTATGTACTGTAAATTCAATGCTCACTACACACTCTCCGTGCCAAACTTTAACCTGGAATGTTTAGTGGCTCACTTCACTATGCACAACAGTTTACTAGTTCTAATATACCGGCCACCATCATACCCCATGGGTCTTTTTAAACAGAATTTAGAACTCTTACTCAATTGGCTTGAAATACACAATCGCACAGTAACTGTGATGGGAGATTTCAATGATGACCTATTACAATCTTCAGTTGTCAGCAAATTCATGACAGAAAAAGGATATTTTCAATATGTCACATCTCCCACAACTGAGCGTGGGACATTAATTGACCATGTGTATTTTAAATCACCACAGTTGGACATAGATTTGATGGTCGTGCCAACATACTTTAGTGACCATGAAGGGATTGTATGTTCTTTTAAACCTAAAAATATACCCATCAGTGATAATTAATTTATGCATGTTTTCACTTACAACATTACATATTGGTTAATGTTAACCTATAGTAGGACGTTGCTTATTCAGACAAAAAGACAGCTGTAGCTCAACACTTGTGTAAGGTTTGCGTGTATGGTGCAATTAATACATAGTTTATGTATTGAAGTTTAGGAAGGTACTTAGGCATTGGGATGTTGATGATACATTTTACTACTTAAAGATTTGTCTATGGCTCCTACATGCCTTATGTATGTACAATATAGTTGTATGCATAACAAAGGGTTATTCACTGACATGACTTTCTTTCATAATTATTATTTCAAACCTACCTGGATTTAAATATTTGTTTTATGATATCACTTTCTTTGCCCACCTGCATCACTTTTTGTGTCTTCTTTACTGTCTTTGTATTTTTCTGTCCTGTGTGTCTCCAAATTACATTGCACTTTTCTATAGTCACACTATAACTGCTCTGTTATCTATTACAAACATGTACATTTCTTGTATACAAACCAAATGTAATTTTGACTTCTTCTTGTTGTTAAAATGGCTAAACATCTGTGACTATGTACCTTTCTGGTAAACCTGTATTTCTTGAAGATTGTACATTGTTTGTATTTATGTCATAAAATACTAATAAATAATAGTAAAACATTGTGCTACATTACTTGTATTTCTTGGTTTACTGTCATTATTTGTACTTGTCTCAATTGTTTTTGTTTCATTATTTTAATAAATATGTGCCCATTGCATGTGGCCAAAAAACTTGCACTTGTTCTTTATAGCAGGGAACAACCCTATATCACCTACTTATAAAAAGTGTTCATCCAAAAGACAAAGCCTTGGATGTCTTCAAACTAGGGAAAAATTACTGGTTTGGAATTTGGGATAGGATTCAACAGGTACAACTATAACACCCACCTTGCTCAAGAACTACAGATAAGCATGATAGTAAAACACAAACAAGCATGGTTTTAACTGTATGTCTGGCTCAAGCCCCATCTGGATGGCCTAACATAATTTTTACAAAGAACTTCTAAGAAAATCCAACATTACAATTCTAAAAAATACATTATCATCAGATGTGTCATTACAGTCACATAGTAACACTCTCACCTCACAAAAAGATCACGTTCACCTCCCCAAGGCTTTCTGTATGGAGTTTGCATGTTGTACATAAACTTATGTAGACATGTAGTCCCCATATAAATAATGAATAGATAATTCTTATTATGACATTTTCAAAAACATGCCTAACTTAATGACTCACACTTTTTGTGTCCAATCAAATCCAACCATGTTTGTGAAAGTTACAGGAGATCTTTTTCCAAAAATGGCCTCCTTGTTAGGGGCTTTACACATTCACAACAAAAAAAGAACAGATAATTTTTGTTAACACAAGTGTCTAGGTGATTCTGACCAATTTGAACCCTTTTGGATGAAAACCCTAGGACAAAAACATTTTAAATGAGGGGTGCGATTTTGGTTGTTACATGTTCCACTCACAGTGGCAGACGTCCTATTGGGTTTGGGATGTAATTGTTATATAATTTTGTAGTTTGCCTTGACACGCCCTACATATCTACCAAGTTTCATTTTTCTATGTGGACACCCCCTCTTTTTTTTTTTCTTAAGAAACAGTGGTCTTGGGGTTTTTCAAGGTTTGCCACTAATACATTTTTAAATATTCTTTCTTTGGGACTAAAAATAACATGTCATTTTGTTGGCCTTGAATTTTGTGTAAAGACTGCTGAGTTTCTGGCCATGTTCAATTCACCAAATTTTATGACTCTCTATTTTTACATGTTCAACTCTAAATAGACGGTTTACAGTTGGTGATAGGGCATGGTCACTGTAGACTTTTTGTTTTGGGTCATTGTGATTGGCTTTTTTTCCCAGCATGATGTGACAAAGATGTGAGTGCCAAGACCAACTGTGGAATTTTTAGATGAAAACCCTAGGACAAAAAGAATTTTGAAAGACAGGTGCAACTTTACGGGGCACATTCTCAAAATGGCAGACTTCCTGTTTGTCAGGGGAGAAAGCCATAATAATATAATAATAATATAAAATTTTTGGGTGTGGCCATATAAGGTATGTATGTACCAAAGTCTGTGACTTTATAGCAAAAAAAAAGCACTTTCACGTCCTATTAGGGTGCTGTATTTCCATTTCTCCAGGGTGTCCTTGTAGATCCCCCTTTTTATGGGTTTGAACAACAGTGGCAAACAAAATTATTACTTAACAGTCTTGAATTTTGGGTGAAGTTTGGTGCAGTTTCAGTTAGGTTTAGGAGCTCGATTTATGCCTCCCATTTATTTACATTACATGTTTGGAGTGTTCCCATTGCAACACAGTTGTAGATAAAGGGTCATTGGGATTAGCTTTTTTGATCAGCATGACATAAGAGATCTGTGTACCAAATTTCATGTCTCTACACCAAACAACATTTTTGGCCCCCAGTATACATTTATAAAGGGCGCTGGAGAGCCAATTTTGAAAATAGCCCTGTCATTTTCATATCATTGTGTTCAAGTTATTAATCAGCACAAACACTTCATTGAGTCCAACCAAATCCAACAATGTAGGTGACATTTACAAAAGATTGTCTTTTTCCAACATGGCCTTCTCATTAGCGGCTTGACACAACCATACACATTAAGATATCAAAAAACAATTATTAATTTATGTTCCCTCATGTGTCTAGGTGATTCAATCCAAATTTGGAGCCTTTTGGATGAAAACCCTATGACAAGAAGGATTTTCAATGACAACCGTGACTTTTAGGGTTGCATGTTCCACTCAAAAAGCAAACTTTGTTTTGGGTTTGAAATGAGGCCATAATATAATTTTTTGTTAGCCTTAACCTAGTATGTATCTATCAAGTTTCATTTTTCTATGTTGGAAAAAAAACACTTTCACTTTCCATAGGCCCAATGTATTTGTTTTTTTTACAGATCGCCACTGACACATTTTTGAATGTTTTTCCTTTGGGACTGAAAATAAAATTTCATTTTGTTGGCCTTGAATTTTGTGCAAAGCTTGGTGTGTTTCTGGCCAGGTTCAATGGGCCAAATATTATGACACAATATAATACATGTTCAAGTCAAAATGGCTGCCTTCCCGTTGGAGATAGGGCATGCTCACCATAGACTTTTTTACTCCTGATCTCATGCTGGATGTGTCTTCCATATTCATAATGCTACAACAAACTCAATAATGTATTTCCACTTATCCAGGTGTGCTATTGAGCCTCGTTTTTATGG
>JAWCTZ010000990.1:0-17500 GCA_036850595.1 Rhyacichthys aspro | reverse complement strand
TCAGGACCGGGAATGTATTGGATCGTATCTGGAGTGCCATAATATATTCCGATTCCGTTAGTCCTGCTTTCACTGGGTTTCCATATGTTAGATATTTTATCGCCCTTAAAGACCTCCACACCCAGGCCCTGGGTCTGAAGCTTTGCCCACTTGTCGAATTCCGCCCGCTTCAGAGAGGCTGAAGAAATCTTCGACAGGTCAAGATCCTCAACCGCTGAGGTCTTAGGGACCACCGGTTCATTTGTGACCACTCTCCATAGTTTTAGGACTTTGGAAGTCAGGGATGTCAAACGGGCTACTTCACCAGTTATTTCGTCTTCGATCAGGATCATTTCCAGCATCCTTCTGATCTGAATCGAAGGGATAAGGGTGGCTAGTTTGGGAATTCACATGCCTCCATCTTTATAGCCAGAATAGAGTATACCGTCAGTCGTGTAATGTCCCAGATGCAGCCATCCTTTTACCGCCCTCCGAATTTCTCTATCGCATGTAGTCAAGGTGGTGGGAGTCACCTGGCCATGATCAGCGCTATACATGACTCTTGGGATGAGGTAGGTTCTCAATATCTCTAATCGCTGAGTGGGCTTAAGTGGTGCCAAGGTGACTCGTCCCAACATCTCTTTGATCGAGTCGTGTATCTTTGGTTTAAGTAGGCCCTTAACAGGGTTAATTCGTACGCCCAGGTACTTGACAGAGTCCTCCGGTCTGACCATATGCATTTTTTGGCCGTGAAGGGACCAGTCATTACATTTGTTAAAAGTCGTTTTACACCCTTCGCATCCGATGTAGAATCCGTGGCATTTGTCCACATTGACTTTGAAGCCTGTTAAGTACGTGAAGGCTTCTAGGATGTCCAGGTTCCTCTGCATGCCCTGCTTGGAGGTGATGGCCTTGTCATTCCCAAACTCAAATCCCTCCGAGTCTAGTAAGTATAGTAGGGGTCTAGAGACAAGTTAAATAGGAGTGGTGACAGGGGGTCACCTTGTTTGACCCTGGTCTTGATTTCAATAGGGTAGTCATTCCTTGTCCGGTCTTGACCCTGGAGACACATTGCTTGTATGAATTTCTGACAAAGTGTCTCACCATTTGGTCCACACATCGTCTTCTCAAGTTCTCATCTATAAGTAGATGAGATACAGTGGTAGGTCTATAAAGACTAAAGCTAGGTGGCGCCTTTTCAGTTTACAATTAGTTAGAATGCCGTTGAGGACTAGTAAATTCTCAGCGCAGCCCGGAGTTGGCACAAATCCCTTTTGTCTGGGATGCGGCTTGCATGCTTCGCTCAAACGTTTGGATGTTTGAGAGAGTCCGGAGAATAACCGAGCTTAGGGTGATCGGCCTCCAGTTCTTAATGTCTCCGAGTTTAGACTCCTCATTGGTCTTAGGGATGAGGGTCGTCCTGCTCCGTTTGAAGCACCGTGACATGTGTCTTTTAGCCAGCATGTGATTAAAGACCGCTGCTAGTTTTTCCCCTCTACGGTCAAAAAGTAACAAGTGGGATCTTTTAATCCCGTCGGGTCCGGGGCTACTGGAGACTTTCATCCTTTTGATGGTCATGATCACCTCAGATGGCGATACTGGGTGATCGAAGGGTGTGTTGTCTGCCAGAGGGAGTTTGACCCAGGCCACGTTAACCATCAGACTCCCACATGGAATCTCCTCTGGACATGCTTTGTGAGGGTCCGCAGCTCTCGGTCGATGGTGTGCCTTTGAGGCAGGTAGTCGATTGCGTAAATGGCCTTTAAAGTGGCTTCGGAACCTCTCACCCAGCTCCCCAATCTCTGGTTCGGGAGCTGTAAATCGATCTGGCCAACATGTCAAGTTGATGTGGCAGGGCAAATTCAGTCCCCGATGAGCACATCGCAGTGTAGAAACCTGGATGGGCTCTCCTGACATGCTGCGATCGGCCTCTCACCGTGCGGAAAGCCTTTGAACAGTGGCTGCATTTGATGTCACCAGTGAGGGCTGCGATAAAAGGCTTCTTGCAGCTGGAGGTATGCCCAGAGGCCCGTGCCAGAGTGGGTTGGGCTGATGCACATCTTTTGCAGAGAATTAATATTTTTCTTGCTCAAAGTGTAGGGACCAGGATTTGGTTACGCTCATGAAGGTTATTCCGAGGACAACTTTGTTTTTAGGAAAGAGCCTTCTTTTGCATGATAGGCGATACCCCTTCTGTTTGGGGGTGACTGGGGTGCTGGGCTCACCCTTTAACTCAGGCCGGAGTCCGAGGATCCTGGAACGAGACTTCCGCATTTTAGGGCTACTGAACTTAGAGGGCAAGCTACTGGGCGCTCTCATAGGTCGGTCTTGGACCCGCCTCGGGGTAGTCAGGGGACCCGCTCTCGTAGCTCTCAGCCTTTGTGCAGGACGGGCCCGTTCGCAGTTAAGTCCACGGCTAACCGGGGAGTACATTCTGAGACTTTCTCCTCAGGCAGCGGACACCGTACTACCTGTATGAGAGGGAGGAGAGGGCACCATTAGGGTCAATTGCGACTATGGAGATTAATCACCAGCCCTTGATCGAGGCAAGAACAGAGTCGCTGGTTAGGGTTAGTTGTGGTTAGTTGTTGTTATCCACTGCAGGATCATAGTCCCCATGATCTCTGAAAGTATGATGGTTAGTAAGTCCCGCTCAGGGATGATATCCCATCAATTCCAGAAGGTTTCTTGGGAGAGGTGATATTCCCACCTGAAGTCTAAGCACCCGGGAAGAGGCAAGCTAATAAGATTACATCCACCTATAATATCAAGGTCAATTTCATCTGACTTTTAATGGCTGAGTCAGAGACTGCCACAGCACTGGTGTATGAATGTGTGTGATTGTAGAGGTGAGTTTGAGGGTGGTTGGAGAAGGCCATGAGCACCTGGTGTATGGAAGCCCACCTCTCTATCTGCCCCAGGTGTGAATGTGTGTGAATGGGGTGAAAAGAAGGAATGTTGTAAAGCGCTTTGGATGCCCGAGAGGGGTATGAAAAGCACTATATACATACATACATACATACATGCATGCCATTTACCATTTACCAAATGAAATGTGCTGCATCACTCCACACGGCGGTAAATCAAGATGTACGCCACCTTTTCCCGTTTTTTGCAAATCTTGGTGCCCATCGATTCGGTGACAGTGGAATCGTCGTAGGTCAGCCAACGATCAACAGTGTCCAACGGGTTATCGTCGGGAGAGAGTGCGTCGCAAATGTAGTGGCCTGGGAGAAAAAAAAAGAGACGATTGTTGGTAACAGAGACTTAATTTTTATATTTAAGTCCGTTTCTGTTCTCGTACCTCTTCCTGTTGTTGGACCCAAGTGAGAGACGATGCTGACGAGAGTGAAACAGGCCGAATCCTGAAACAAACAGAGACAATAACTCAATATTTAATCGTCCGTATGTTTGAATGAATGAGTTTAGAGTGTGTTTAGATCTGGTGCTCACATTTTTAGCTGAAACGACCAGTTCCCTGTCTATGGTCACCGGATTGTTGACCTTTCTCAGTCTGTAATCCTCAGTGTACTGGAAGCGCTTCAGATGAAGCACGAGAACACTGCAAGAAAATAGTTTTAAGAGATTTAATTTAGAAAACGTCACTGGGCCTAATTTAGGCTGATTACATTAAATTTTCCTCATAGTTTTCCTCAACGACATATTTTTGCATCCAAAAAAGACTGTTCTATTGTAGATATATTCGACTAAATTCTTATGAGATTTCATCGACTAAAACTAATAAGGATTGGACTAAATTATGACTACAACTACATTAAAATTTGCTGTCAAAACTAACACTGGACGTACCGAGGCAGAGTGCTAAAAGTCGTCTTGTGAGTCGACGTGTCTGTTCCTCCACATGAACAGATGAACTCCACACTTGTCTCCTGAAAAAAACAGAATAGAAAGAGTGTTATTCAGTTTATTTAGTCCTGATTTCATGAAAAAAGGTTTATGTTTAAGTCCAACATTGTGCTAAAGCTGACACTCTTTCCAGAAGCTACTGGCTGCATCCACACTGATACATTTCCATTTTAAAACAACAACTGTCCTTGTTTTGTTTTTTTAAATAATGACCAAATTACATTTTCTACTGATTGGTTTAAGCACAAGTCACAGCTTTAATACATTTTAACTCTGAGGTAAAAATGCTTAAAAGTATTTTGATAGACTTATAATAATAATAATAATAATAATTTTAAAAAACGCTCTATGTGGAGCTATGTGGCTCTTAATCTCATGTAGAATATTAACTTTTCTACCAGAAAAAGTTGGGCAAATCTTCTTTTAAACTTGGACAAAAACAATTGGATGGATATAAATTGGACTTAAGCAACGTTTGAGATCCAACTAACTCTAACTTTATTTTCATTTAATTTAATATTTTTGAACGACAAGGGTTTATGGTTTAATCTGGATGCAGACGTAGGTGTTTTTTTCTCTGAACTGACCTGCATGTATTTATCAAGCATGTCTCCAGTGGATCCTTGTTGAACCAGGTCCAAAGAAAGACTTGTGAAAACCTCCTGTTGAGACGTGAACCTTCCGCATCTAAACACAAAAACACACAGGTTTACGAGATTAGACGGCCTTTAGTTCTCGTGGAAACGTGAAGGAATCTACGAGCTCGTACTTCCAGCAGGTCCTGGTGCTGTTCATCTTGAAGACCAGTTCTGCCTCGACGGGGCAAGTGTAGACCATACCCAGTTTTTTGGCCAAGTATTTCAAACCAGGAGCCAGGTCTTGAATCTGCTGGACCAGAGTCGTTAGGAACTCGTGAGCGTCCTGAAGAAAAGAAGCGACATAAGTTAAAAGGCTGAGAGGAAAGAGAGAAAAAAAGACAGAAAAGTGACTCACGGCTTGTTCGTTTCCATAAAACTCCGGAGCTTTTGACGCGACAATCTTCTTGAAGCGGTTGAGCAGGACTTTCTTCCAGTCCATTTTGGGCGAAGTGCGAGCTTTGGTGATGGCCTGGAGATGACTGCAGGAAAAAAGAGGCTTGGTTTGTCTTGGGTTCATTTTTAAAAATCAAATCAAACAACAGCAACATTTCCAGAAAAGGCACATAACAGTCTATATTAACAATCTGCGACGAGGACTGGGACGACTGTGAGAGCTTTGAGTCTCAAAAAGTCTCCAATTACATCAGAAAAAGTTGGTAGATTTGTCACTTGTTGCTTTTCTTGTCGCTAGAGGAGTCGGATATATTCGCTAAATATAGAGACAAATCATTAAGTATTTAACAGTGGGATTCTTGATGGTCCTGAACGTTACATCTGTCTTTGGTTTATCTTCTTCAGTTTTTTGACAGTTTTGACACTTATTATTTGTACTGTAACATACACACAGATTTTGTGTTCTGTTTATAAACCCTAACCATCTAAATTTGTTTATATATGTAAATATTTTTCGTATAATATTATAAGTATAAAATATTTATTTTCTTTATTTACTTATATAAATATATATTATATTTTTTTTTATATTTTTTTATTTTAGGTTCTTTGGGTTCTGAATTTTGATATTTATTATTATTTTTATTTTTAATTATTTTTACAATTGTCAATGTTATTAGGCCCGAGCCCCTCAGCAATGGCGAGGAGCCTATTGAAATCGCTAGAAGTGCACAAAGCGCATTAAAACTAAGTCTATGATGAGTGCAAAGTGGAAATAAAGGCAATGGGCATGATAGCGCCCCCTAGAGTTTCAAAAGAAAATCCCAATGGGACGTCCAAACAATTAGTTTGTCGGAACTGCGCGAAATTTGGCACACACATCCATGATGTCATGACGACCAAAAAAGTGTCTTGGACCCATTCCCCAAATTCAATGCATTACTGCCCCCAACAGGTTGTTTTTGGAACTTGAATTCTCAAATGTTGCCGAGTCAAGTGTGAAAACAGCTGAACCAGTAAGTAATGGGCTTCTGTATTGACTGATTGACTTCTGTATTGACTGATTGACTTCTGTATTGACTGAACTTCTTATGACATTGGCTGTACCTGAGCAGAGAAGCCCCTGGACTTTGACCCCAGACCGTCTCCTGGGCTTCGACCCGACACATCAGAGAACCCAGGGTCATCACGGTCTGTAAACACGCGTTCATGTAACACGTGTTACCGATGTTTGGGAGTCTGGAAAATAAAGACACATTTAGCCATTTTAACAGTGACAGAGCATTTCAGGATTTCTGTATTATTTGGTTTTGGTGCAGATGAACTCACCCTGCAAAGGCTGATGGGAACCTTGTAGGAAACCACTGAGGGCTTATGGGAGAGAAACTGGAAACAGAAGACATATGAATACAATAAGCAACAAGTTATAAGTCAATTTAACACAATGATTGGAGAAAATGTAGTGTGTCACGGACCTTTTTGTGTTTGGTTTGAGACACAGCGCTGATGGCAGAGTCAGCGGCGCCATCTTAAGTTCTCTAGTCTCGATCTTGATCTCTGGCTCCCCTTTTGGTCCTGCCTCCTTGATGGCCTCCAGAACAGGATTTAAATCTTCTGGGTTCTCTGTGGGTCTTTCTGTGGATCCTAACTCCTCACAGGTCTCCAGATGAGGAATTGGATCCTCTGTGGATCCTGACTCCTTGATTGTCTCCAGGTCAGGACTCTGAGCCTCTGTAGGACTCTCTGTGGATCCTGACTCCTCGCTGGTCTCCAGGTCAGGACTCTGAGCCTCTGTAGGACTCTCTGTGGATCCTGACTCCTCGCTGGTCTCCAGGTCAGGACTCTGAGCCTCTGTAGGACTCTCTGTGGATCCTGACTCCTCGCTGGTCTCCAGGTCAGGACTCTGAGCCTCTGTAGGACTCTCTGTGGATCCTGACTCCTCGCTGGTCTCCAGGTCAGGACTCTGAGCCTCTGTAGGACTCTCTGTGGATCCTGACTCCTCGCTGGTCTCCAGGTCAGGACTCTGAGCCTCTGTAGGACTCTCTGTGGATCCTGACTCCTCGCTGGTCTCCAGGTCAGGACTCTGAGCCTCTGTAGGACTCTCTGTGGATCCTGACTCCTCGCTGGTCTCCAGGTCAGGACTCTGAGCCTCTGTAGGACTCTCTGTGGATCCTGACTCCTCGCTGGTCTCCAGGTCAGGACTCTGAGCCTCTGTAGGACTCTCTGTGGATCCTGACTCCTCGCTGGTCTCCAGGTCAGGACTCTGAGCCTCTGTAGGACTCTCTGTGGATCCTGACTCCTCGCTGGTCTCCAGGTCAGGACTCTGAGCCTCTGTAGGACTCTCTGTGGATCCTGACTCCTCGCTGGTCTCCAGGTCAGGACTCTGAGCCTCTGTAGGACTCTCTGTGGATCCTGACTCCTCGCTGGTCTCCAGGTCAGGACTCTGAGCCTCTGTAGGACTCTCTGTGGATCCTGACTCCTCACTGGTCTCCAGGTCTGGATTTGCTGCAGGTGTTGCCTTCACAGTGACTGTTTTTTCCTGCTCAGACATGGACTTCTTCAAAGGTGTTACCTCTTCTTTGGTCACAGGATAAGGATGCACCTTATTTCTTTTCTGTTGAGAGAAAATAAAAACCAATGTGACGTGACCTTTTCTCTGCAGTCATTGCCCCTTTAATCCTTTTAAACTTTTAAGATCCATTATCAACTTTTCAGAGACCTCTAATGTGTATTTAAATCACAAAAAAAAAGCTTCTCCAAAATGGGAAGAATTTGAATAATGTACTGTAGAGAATACATGAGCTTCCAAAAGTAAATATTGTACTATCCATTTAATGTAAATAATGTAAACATCTAATTTCAATATGGAAAAATAATGTTTTTTGTTAATGACATAAATGCAGCATAATGTGAATGACAGTAGAAATAATAAACAGATCAGAAGTGAGGGTTGGCTCCAAATTCACACAAAAATGTATACATTTTCACATTTACGTTTGGTTTTCCTTTGAACAATGTTGGAAGTTCACAGATATCTTGCTAAGCTAACACTTTTGGCTCCAATTAGCCCCACTTTTTTTTTTTACTGTATATGCACCTGAATGTGAATATATACAGTATTTAACTTTCAGTGGTACTTACTTTGAACCAGTTGAGGATCGAACAGGAACGTTTTTGTGGCGAAGTCTTCTCATTTCTGAAACAGCACAGAGCAAAATCAGGACATTTTTCAGAAAAATCATTAAATCTGAACACATTATGAGAAAAAGCAAAGGTGTACTTACTTTTTCTTGACCGAGTGCTTCTCCTTTTTCTGTACAACAAAAAAACCCATAAAAGTTTATTGCTTTAAAATGGTGTTATATGAGGTACAAATACTATATTAAAATAGTTATATCTATGTAAAGACAGTGAAAAAGTTACCGGTGCACATCCGAATAGACGCCTTAACCACCATCGACACCCGACACATTTGCTCTTTTTGTTTGTGGGATCACTGGTGGAATCCGCACTGGAGGCAAAAAAAAGAGAGAAAGACAATACATTTTGTTAATTAGATCATTTTCACTTTTAATTTTAGTTTACAATAGTTTATGAAGGCGGCCATTTTAAACACATAAACAGTGTCTATAGTGCCCAGCTAACAAAATACTGTCGATTTTACCTTATAACTGCTTAAAAACAATATTGTATATATAAACTGCATCTATACATCTTAATTAAGCAGTATTTAAGCATTTTGTGATATTGTGAAAATAAATTAAGCTAAACTTGTTCGTTTATTCAAACTACAACATGATAAACAAATACTGAACCAAGAAAAACTGTGATTAAAAGTGTATAACCAGCATCTTACTGTCTAGTTTTAGATTTAAATAACAATACTATAACATTTGACACTGCCTAAAACTAGACATAATACAAAAATAAAGGTATTTGATGTTTAGGTTTTATAATGAGTCATAAAATTAGTAAAAAGTCGACCATAAACTCTTAAATATCCAAAGCATCTCACGAAAATTCAAACTGAACACAACAAATTTTCTAAGCTTTTTTGAAAAGTTTAGTCTTTTTTTGTCCACATTTTGAATTAAACATAACTTAATGCTTAAAATATTGTGATTAAAATAGTTTGAAAACATGTACAGGCACATTTTAAGAAGAAAAGAAGAGAAGAATATCGAATGTAGTTTTGAGAGACCTACCTTTTAAGTTCGCTGACTGGAACAAACGGAGGTGAAGATGTTTCAGTCTGTTGAAAAAAAAAAAAACATGAAAACACCAATAGTATCACCAAAAAATACATATGTTTCACTAAATGTTACTGTATTCTTGAGAAATCAACAAAAATGTGCAAAATTTGCTCAAATGCAAACTTTTCATTCGAGCAGAACGAGTTAAAAACGTTGAGTGAAAGTGTTAAAAACTCACCCTCATGCACGGGAAGATCCTTCTGAACATTTTGCTGATTTGTTTTTAGCGATTTGTTCTTGTCTCTTGAAACAGTCTTTCTGCTGCTGTTCTGCTCGAAGCCTAGACTTGAAATGAATTTTGTGGAACACTTTTACCACTTTAGAATCTGAGTCAATGACATCATGAGCTCAGCCGTCGCTGCTGGTTACGGAATGGATTTAAAAATAAATAAAAATTAAAATATATAACACTGCACAATTTGGATCAGTGAGCTAGTCTGTTAGCATCGCTAGAAATAGTTGAACATTTAGCAGCTATTGATTTAAATTAAAGACTGCTTTTATTTATTTAATTTTTTTAAGACGATAAACCATACTTGTATCATTTTAGACACACAATAAATTCATAGATATATTTTTTATATTAAACCATTGTTCCAGATCCATTCAAAATATATTTTACAATTTAAAATAGAGATAGATTAAATATATGATATTAGAGCTAATCCTGATGCAGCAAATGGAATCATACTTATTATAAATCTGAATACGATACTTTTATGTTGTTTTATTTTGTATTCGTTCAAGGTCAGTCCATTTTTTGTATTGCGTTGTATTGCATTGTCTCCCATTGTAATATATATTGCTATCTATAAATGCATATAATTATTGAGTGTTGTTAGTGAGTTTATGATGGTGCAGTTATGTTAGTTATGTTAGTCATGCAGCCCTTGTTTATGAGGTGTTGTGTATTACCTGGTGTTACACTGGTTCTGATATGATCTGGACACAATGGTCACGCCATGAAAATAATAATAATTTAAAAAATCTGTTTCAAACTCAAAAAATCTGTTTCCAGAATTGGACAAAATAAAGACATGAAAATAATAGGTGAAAATCAACAAAATGAACATTTAGCAGCTGCAGAATCTCAAACATTAAACAGCTCAAAACAACAGCCCAGTCATAGACCAGGTCCAGACTCATGAAGGGAGAGTTAGTCCAGTCTTAGACCAGGTCCAGACTCATGAAGGAGAGTTAGTCCAGTCTTAGACCAGGTCCAGACTCATGAAGGAGAGTTAGTCCAGTCTTAGACCAGGTCCAGACTTGAAGGGAGAGTAGTCCAGTCTTAGCCGTCCAGAAGGTAGAGTTAGTCCAGTCTTAGACCAGGTCCAGACTCATGAAGAGATTAGTCGCTGGACGACTGTGAACCACTGTGGAGCAGTTACTTGAAGATTAGACCAGTGTCAAACCAGTGACAAAGAATAATGTGGACCAGCTTCACCTGCAGCGCCCTGAAAATAAAGATTATATCTGCCATACCTCAGGATCTGTGTTTTACTGAGTACTAATATTTACTGTTCATAATGGCTCTGCACTCTTTTAAACTAGACATGGTCTACATAATTTAACATATGAATCTGATTTGATAAAACTTACTCCCACTTATTAACTGCTGAAGGTAGCATCAACCAGAATGTGAACAGGTTAAATGTTTCTTCAAATCTTTATCTTTTCTGATGTTTGTACCATTTATTAACACAACTTAACTTATGTCTTTAACGGCTGCCTGAAAGTGTTTTAAAATGATCTTAAATGAGAACCCTAAATAAACTTAAGGATTTTATGCTCAGGCCACAATTAGGAAGTTGTGTGAAAAATAAGTGCAATAAAATGAAAAATAAGGCTGTGCATTGTTAAGTTTTAATTGACTGCAAACAGTGACAGCACATGTGGAAAGTATGGTGTAAAAATATATATTGTAATATATAGTATATTAGGATAGCATTTCTGTAATGCACATGAATAAATGCTTATTATTCTATGTTGTGTAAAATGTCTGATGAAATATGAAATAGAAGATGGAAGTGGCAGGAGTCTGGTCTCCAACATGCACTGGTCAGGTTTGTCTGGATCACTTCCTTCAGGAAACAATACACAGACAAGTCAATTTGAAATTTAATTCAACAATGGCCCAATTACATTGACTGGTCTATTTTAAGATCCTGGCTACAAAAGCCTCAGTATACCTTTTCTAAATATTTGTTTCTGCCCGGTTTCGAACCAGGGACCTTTCGCGTGTGAGGCGAACGTGATAACCACTACACTACAGAAACTTCTACAGTCAGCCTAGGCCTTGCGTCGTTTGCAAAAATACACACTTCTTATAGAAACCATGTGTGATCATCAAAAGCTTAAGTCTGTACTTTGAATCCACTAACTTTCCAGATTTATTTCTTTGTAGCAGTATGATCTTCAAAGGTCACTAGGCTTTTGTAAAAAAACAGTCAATGAGTCTTACTGCACAACTCCCAAAGAGTGTGGTCTAGTACAAGAACAAAGCTCCCCGTCGGGGAATCGAACCCCGGTCTTCCGCGTGACAGGCGGAGATACTGACCACTATACTAACGAGGACTTGAAAGCCAACTCATTCTACCTCCCCTTTTTTAAGCCTGCTTCCTCTTTTGCCAACATTTTATTACAACAGATTTCCACAATTTGACTGTTCCTGCTCAAACACTCAGTTTGATCAGTGCAGTACATTCAAAATCTTGCTAACTGCATCATCTCATGTCAAGGCTGTGACGAGATGCTGAGTGTATCTCTCTGAGGCCTCAGCAGGACCAGCTTTGAAAGAGATGCTGATTCATGGTCTGCACCATTCTTAACATTCATCTGATAAGTACTTTGCATTTATCTCAGAAACTCTGTTGCAATCTTTGACAGAAAACAATCATTTTGCAATCAGTTGTATTAGTGCAAACTGCTCTTTTGTTCAATTACATGTAATTGCAACACGTGCTTTAGCAAGTGTGATCAAAAAGTTTCTTTACGATTTCAAACCGGGGAGCTTGAATGTGTGACTTTGAGAGATCTAAATCCTGGTTACAGCAACTTGAGTATGACTGTTCCTGTTTGTAATAACTTTGCAAACTCAAAGCAGACTGCGGCAATTTTGACTTCTTGTTGCTATACTTTCCACACAGAACCGTTTCCAGTTACTTCAGAAACTTGTTGTGAGTGTTGGATGGCAAAGGAGTTTTTTTTCCCGAGGCGTTCAGCTGTTTTTCTCAATTTCAGGTAATGACTAAAACTGGTACAATTGGATCTTTGGTGTATGTGATATGTGCTCTACAGGCCATGTTGCCACACCGTGAAAAATGACCAAGTGTGGACACATTGGGGCAGTGTGAAGAGGGGGCCCTTAATAAAATTGCTCGATGCAGTGCATTTTGTCTGGGACCCTTCTCCCGGGGAGGCTTCTGCTCCAGCTCTCCATCATCCAGGCCCCGGTTGTGGGGGACTACACTGGCCCGGTTCAGTGGCTCCAGTACATTTGAAGATAAGTCAAGATAAGACGAGACAAGTAAGAAATGGTGGGCATAAAGAGGCAAGAGTTTTGCGCCCCTGTTACCTGGACACATAAAGGTCTGTGCCCCTGGTACTCGGCCAAGTGTGGAGACACTCCGGCAGCGTGAAGAGCGGGCCCGGCATAAAGTGGCATTGCTTTGTATCTGTGTGATCTTGAAAGATTGCAAGTCTTTTGTGACAATGCGTTATTTGCGTGTCTGAATTTGAAGAGATTTAAATCCTGGCTACAAAAGCCTCTGTATGCCTTTTCTAAATATATGTTTTTGCCCGGTTTCGAACCTGTTTGGCCTGTTTTGCCTCCAGCTCCGCCGCCCCCTTTCTGGGGGAGCGTAGTGCAGACAGGAGTCTGCCGGTGACCTGGGCCACCTGGCTGGAGGGGCGAGCCCACAACCTCCTCCGAAGCCGGTGGTAGCGGCGAGTAAGCGTTCTGAGGGACGAGCTCAGAGTGTCCACCTGCTTCCTCAGTTCCGCTACCAGCTCCCGACACCGAGGGTTGTCACAGGCCTGCTCCTCTGCCTCCTCACTCCCCTCCTCTCCCTCTCCTCCAGAGTGGCGGGGGGTCATCCTGTTCAGCCTGGTCCAGGGTGGACACCATTGCCACCACGGGGTAGCTGGCCCGCTGCGGCCTTCAGCTCTGTGTTGCCGATCAAGTGGTGGTGCATCCTGGTCATGGACTTTTCACAGGCGGCACAGGACAGACGTCCTTGTGGATGTCCACACTCCCGGAGGTCATGGAGAGGAGGAGCTTGTGCTTCTCTTTGTTAACCACCTTGTGGCTTACTGTGAGGAGCTGGTTGAGCTGGTGGTAATCATGGTGACACAAGGGACATTCCTCCAAAGCCATTCTAAAAAGCAAATCAACAAACTTTTAATAAAGGCTGTAGTGTACTTGTTTATTTAGTGTACAGAGAAATAAATGACACATGGGATTTGTAAAGGGAAATCAAACACATCAGAATCAACCTTTTATTTTTTTGTTACAGACCAGATTAGTGAAAAGACAAGAAGATAACAGAAATATAATAAATAAATATCAAAATACATTCACAAAAGTTAAAATAAACAAGCATTTTACAATAATAAAAGGAAATTAAGAGAAGCAATCTCTTTACAAAATATAAGAAATATGTAATAGCTGTAATAGTGATGAGACATATAAGATATAATATAATAAAACAGCTTCCTGTGACGTCTGCACAGAAAAAAGGAACAAGAGGCACAACTGCAAAGAAAAAAATCTAAGAAAATCCAAAAGTGTGGACCCTGAGCATGAGTAACACCAGGATAATCACAGAAAATTCTAACAGGACAAACGCATGTTCAAAAACAACAACAAATTCACCAAATTCTACTCTAAATGGTCAGAATTCAGGTGAGAGCAGTACCTTACAGTAGAAGTAGAGAGCAGGGATGTATATGAGCTTCAACAGGAGGATGAGCGCCACCCTCAGGATCAGCTCTGAAACACGGGCTGCAAACAGTAACTTTTATATTAATGACTCTAAACTGTCTAAAAACTAATGCTGGCTGATATGCCCAAAAACATAATCCTGATTTTCATTAAAATGATATTTAACAATCTCAGTAATTCTCCAGTTTGTCTCACCTCCTCAGACGACTGCTGTGAACAGAATATATGTCAGATAATGCTATGGCACTTAGGAGCATGCTTGCATTAAAAACCACAAACATTATGATGAGATAAGAGTTGTTGGTGCATAAATACTTGTTATATTCCTAAGAGAAACTGTGTGGTGAACTACATAGAATGACTGCAGTTCCTCTAACGGCCACAGGTGTCAGTAACTGTTAGAAATTTATGAAAGTTACACAATGGCCCTTTAATAACAACTACAAGACTGTCCCATAAAACAACAACAAGGTAAAAGCAAGTAAAAACAGAACAGGAGCTGGATGTATTTACAAATCAAAACAAAGAAATAAAATGAAAACAAAGAAAAGTGCAGCTTAACGTGTGCTATGAGCAAAGAGATATGTTTTGAAGAAAGATATTTTTAACATATAGTGTTTCTTTGTCACTGTCCAATCAAATCCAGTATTGAAACCTGTTTTTTACTGATACACTTCAAAATATTACACAATACCCTTAAGTTTCATTCAGAAGGATCTTTATTTGTAAAAGAAAACAGACTATGGCTCAAGGATAATATAAAAATGGAATTCATGTTCACATTTAAATGAATACAAACATACAGTAACGCTAAGAGTTGGACCAAAAGACTCATTACTATGATTTGTATAAGAATAAAAGACAAAAGAATTAAAGAGGGGGACTAGTTCAAATACAATACAGTAGGGGTTCGTACCGGTTTGGTTTCCAGTGATGTGGTGCCAGTAGGCTGATCGGGGCAGGATGGCAGTGGGGGTGCAGGGTAGGAGCCAGCCTTGAGCCTTTTGACAACAACTGGGGACAAATAAGAAGTGGTATTTTAGGAAGTATTACAACACAAAAATACTGACTGAATTTGTTCTCTGTTCAAATACAATACAAAGCTAAATTAGAAAGCAGACAAATTTGCATCTCAAAATGCAACTTCAGTCTGTGAGCACTGCTTACTTTTGAATTTGTTAGATCTGAAGCTATTATTAAAAACAGAACTTTTATGGAACAATGTCAAAGAAAAGTGTGTTAAAGTTACAGATGTTGTGTTTGTAGTGAATATGTGTGGCCTAACAAACCCATGTTACAAATGGTACATTCTACATCTATAAGTATTTTACATTAAACACTGAACAAATGATTTTATTCCGGCCTGAAATTGTCTCTTTTACTTCTATTATTTGTTTCTACAGTGAGTAAAATATTGTGCATTTCCTCCTGTTTTGAAGCCTGGGGATTGGACTGTTGACCATCACTTGCTGCTGTTAATTATATTTCTGTGAGTTGTGTTTTAAAAATCTCTTCTCCTTTGGAGAAATAACAGCATGGGAGGTTTTAGCACAAAAAAGTAAAGGTTGAGTCCAGGGAAACATTATTTTAGAATAAGTACATTAATGCACAGTCTGATGCAAAAACAGAAAACTAACACAAACTAAAACTCCATTAAGACTTTAAATATGAATTATGGTGGATAAGAGTTGAAATATGAAATAAAAAAGGCAAATACAACAATGACAATTCTTTGTTTAATTTTGAGGGCACAATGAAGTTGAACAATTTTCTAAAGTATATTAAGGATTTGTCGTGGATCCATTAAATATGAACTCATCTTGAAGAGAACTTTTGAAATGTAGCAAATAAACTTTTATTTGTTGATTTGACTGTTTCCCTAAATGCCATATTTCATAATGCATAGTATCTATCTGTCACACATCCTGCAAAAGACGATTTAAGAGCAAATCATTCCTGAAAGCAAAGACTGAAGGTGTTGTGTTGTTTGTAGTTGTTTATTACAAATAGCTCTTTCACTGTAAAATGTTAATGTACACTGTAAATACACTAATGATCTGTATCAAGAAGTCAAGAAGCTTTTGGGATCAAAGCCGACAAGTTTAGGAGAAAAAAAGCATCTTTTGTACAAATACAATGTTATTTTTTGGGGTTTTTTTTAGTTTTTTAATTTTGCAGGAACTGCGACCAAAGAATAAAAACAAGACCTTCAAAGTTGAGAAAGGCCTTGATTGTTTTGTCAACAGTTTAAAATGGTACAACACTATTCAGACAAGGACTAAACCCACCTCCCGGTCTTCACTTAGCGACGGGGAGATGGGATTTAGTGTGTTCATTTCTTGTATCATGGAGTTGTCTTAACGACCGAAGCAACACCTCCAAAAGCCTCCCTTGCGCTGCTTCTTCTTCGTTTGTTTGCCGGATGTTTCATTTTGGGGCTCGACCGCTTCAGTTCTCAAGTGTTCTTCTTGAGCCTCGCTGGTGACCGTTTGATTTTCAACCATGTGTTTGTTTTTCTTCCAAGTCTGATTTTAGCTTCTGACATTCTTCTTTCTCTTTTTTCAGAGCTGACATCACTTCTTGTAATTCTTGAGTGATCTTAGTCCAATCCTCCTGTTTTTCCAGAGCGATGGTTTCATTTTGCTGGGATTTGCGTAGCGCTAGCAATTGGAGCTCTCTCTCAATCCCTTCTTTCTCTTTTAACTGCAGCTTTTCTTCGAATGTTCTCTTCAGTTCGGTCATCTCCTCATCCCACTGCCGTTTTTCCTTCAAGAGTCCGTAAAATGTTTGCTTATCTTCATGTTTCTGGCATAACTCACAATCTCTCTTCTCTCTTATTTTCTCCTCCTTCCATGTCTCTGTCTTTGTTTCCAGATTTGTTCCCTTTTTAGGCTTCTTGCAAAACCAACCTCAGATTGGCCTCCTGCTGCCATTCTGCTCTTTTCTCAATGAACTCCTTCTCATTATTTTGATACATCTTCTCCTTTAACCAGTCTTGCTCTTTCTTAGTCCATTCTGCCAATTGTTCCTGTGCTTTTTTAAATTTAATTTCACGTTGAACTGACTTCTGCTGATATTCTAGCTCCAAACCTCTCCGCTTCTCACTTTCCATTTGCTCATGTTCCAGAGCGAAACAGTATCTTTATATATTTTTGAGCTCAGCCCATTGCTTCTGTTCTTCCTCAGTGATGATTTCTCTTTGCTCTGACTCTTTTACTGTTTCTAGCAACTGGAGCTCTCTCTCCATCCACTCTTTCTCTTTTAACAGCAGCTCTTCCTCATTTCTAGTCTTTTCTTCTAATGTTCTCTTCAGTTCGGTCATCTCATCATCCACTGCCGTTTTCCTCAAGAGCTGGTTATATGTTTGCTTTGAGGTCTTCATGTTTCTGGCATAACTCACAATCTCTCTTTACTCTCTTATTTTTCTC
>JAWCTZ010000989.1:0-26676 GCA_036850595.1 Rhyacichthys aspro | reverse complement strand
TCTTCCTTTGGTTGAAAATGCCTTTAAGATAAAAACTAATGCAGTGTTGCTCCTTAAATCAAGCCGAGATGAATTACATTAGTAGATTTTGTCGGAGGCGAGTGGACAAATGGAAAGAAGGGGAATATTTTCATGTATTTGAGAAAAAGATGAAAACAAAGTGTGTATCCCAGCTCAGAGAACAACACATAAGGAAGAAGTTAAAAAATAGAGTTTAGGTAGGGTTTTACGTTTTTTTTCTCTCGTATGGATCGAGTGGAGCTGTTTTTTCTCTGGAGCACTGTCCGTCCTGAAGTGGATTATTCATCTCAGGTTTAGTCGGATGACAGGCCGCTGGTCGGAGAGTTGTTTTCCTTGAAGCCGGCAGTAAATTGTGCAGCTGTAATGGACAGTAAACTTGTCATCTCCGCTGGCCTTGGAACTAATTTTACAGACTCTCTCTGAGCTGTCACCTCCAGAAACAACAGCGTCGGTGAAGTGGGCTTTTTATATCAGGTTTTTACTAAGAACTGTCCACAGATCTGATGCAGAGCTGTATGTTGAGTTCGGCTGCAGAGAGACACTAAGCGCTGGATTGAAAGCAGAAAGTCACATCTCTATTTTATCTCCAAGCATTCAACTGTATTCAGTCTAGATCATGTCGCTTTGGTTCAGTTGGAAGTTAATATATTTGAGAGTTGATGGACAGTTGTTCTCAAAGACAGCAGTGAGTTTGCATTGTTAGTTTTAAGTTTTTAAAGTGGAAAAAACCCACTTCTCAGGCTCTTAGTAAACGCTCTGCTGCAGCTGCTGAAAAAAGTCCTGCAACAGATTTATTTGTGAAAAAGTGAAGTGTTTTAAGATGTTTGTTGGGACTTTTCAGTGATTGAAGAACACAATTTTGAGCTTTATTCTGGTTTTGACAATATTCTGGATATATTTACATGGCGTCCCTGGCAGCTCGTTTAGAAAGACCCGGGTTCAAGTCTCAGTCAGGTGTCATTACCCACTCTCTCTGACCCCATCTCCTGTCCAGCTTCAACTACGCTGTCAGTAAAGGTCAAAAAGCCCAGAATAATAAGAAAAACCTTATGGAATATGACGTCCTACAGCGGCTGCAGTGAAGCAGTAACTGAGTTAATGAGACCAGAGGAAACACCAGCTCAACCATGAGCCGTGTTAAACATGAAAGTCGTCCAGAGTTGGTCAAACTGCACAGTTTTAGTGAAATATCTCTTGGTTAATAACAGTCTCAATCAGCTTTATGTCACTGAATGAAAGCTGTTCGACTGAGTTTGCTCATGTGCAGTTCACATGAAATCAGGATACGACAAGTATAAGTCCCATTTTGTGTTTTTAGTTCTGAATGAAAACCAGAAAATCCCTATTTAAACTGAACCATACTGTTACTCTCTAGTAATAATATAACAATAGCCCTGACTCTCACTGTCGCTTTATATTTTCCTTCAGCGATGAACTCGTCTCATGTTTGGTGCGTTCAGCCTCGGTGTGTCTCTGTGTTTCATCAGCTCACACCTCGATGGCTGTTTCTGCCAGAAGCCTGTTGGTTCTGGAGAATTACCTCTTTATTCTTCTTCTGCCTCACCGTCGCTCGTGTTGTAATCTCATAACAGCGGCGGACTCCCGATCAATGCCGTTGGAGAGCGTGACCGCCGCTCATCCGTGTGATACGGGGCTCGGGCTGCGGCGTGACCCATCGATTCAGTAAACGGGACATTCTCTAGTCGCTGTTGTTGTTAACGATCGAGGAGACGGAGGTCGCGACGCGATCGGTCATTTGCTAGAGCTTTTTCTTGACAATTTAAGGAAACATTTTCTCATTAATGGTCAAATTATTTACAATAAATGTAGTTTTATTCGTCAGGGTTTGTGTAGCGGTCAACTAGAATTATTCTGGAATTAGACTTTTCTGTTTTGGTTCAGTCAAAACTACAACTACAGCAGCTTTAGAGGGTCAAAACTACAACTACAGCGGCCTCAGAGGGTCAAAACTACAACTACAGCAGCTTTAGAGGGTCAAAACTCAAACAACAGCAGCTTTAGAGGGTCAAAACTACAACTACAGTGGCCTCAGAGGGTCAAAACTACAACTACAGCAGCTTTAGAGGGTCAAAACTTAAACTACAGCGGCTGTAGAGGGTCAAAACTCAAACTACAGCGGCTTTAGAGGGTCAAAACTCAAACTACAACAGCTTTAGAGGGTCAAAACTACAACTACAGCAGCTTTAGAGGGTCAGAACTCAAACAACAACAGCTTTAGAGCGTCAAAACTACAACTACAGCGGCTTTAGAGGGACAAAACTTAAACTACAGCGGCTTTAGAGGGTCAAAACTCAAACTACAGCAGCTGTAGAGGGTCAAAACTCAAACTACAGCGGCTTTAGAGGGTCAAAACTCAAACTACAACAGCTTTAGAGGGTCAAAACTACAACTACAGCAGCTGTAGAGAACCCCCGTAGACTCCTGAATGGTTATAATTTTCCCATAAGGCCCTCTGTCTGCTCAGTTTTCACTTGTTTCCCGTCAGTCACTCCACAGACGTTCACTCTGTTTTAATGAGCCCTTTCACTTCTGTTCTCCGGTCATTTACAGGCTCATGGTGCGTTCAGGTGTCTGCTAACCAACTCCACTCCGCGTGTATGAACTGATTCTCCTGAGCAGCTCGTTCTCTCGGCTGGACTCGGCTAAACACACCTGTGGCTCTAATCTCACACAGTCGTATTTTTACTTTTATTCAAGAAGAGGCTGATACAGAGAAAATAAGCGACGACTCCTCTGGTTCTTTTAGTAAAAATGAAAGGAGAAATCACTGAGGGCAGCTATTTTCAGATTCAAGCCAATTTAATCATAAAATTTACCAACTCTCTATCAACACTTTTTTATTTGAGTTTTCTTTCTTGCCTAACTCTCACTCACTACACACTTCTGCTCTAAAGGACTTTATAGTGCCCACGATTACAGAATGTTTTCAGACACTAAAGACTGTTTTTTGGTTTCTGTTAGTCTCCAAACTTAACAAAAAAGTCTGATGAACTCTGATCCCTAATGTTCTTTTCTTGTCCCTGTCTCAGACTCTCCTCCAAAATCAGTCTAGGGACCTCTCCTGCTTCTCTTTTATTAAAAAATAAAACCAGACCAGTTTTTCCTCCAAAATACTAATCCATTTCACCAAACTGAAGTTGATGCTTTTCTAATGTGTTAAAAGACCTATTCAGCTGAAAATACAAACTAAAATTAAACTTCCTGGAACGTCATGTGACAAGTGTCGACCAATGGGAGCGCTCCTTTTTGGAGCATGGTTTTCTGTTCCTGAATAGAGGTTCTCATCTATTAAAATCCCTTATATGCAACTCTTTCTTGCTTTAAAATTGAAGTTATTATATCTGTCAGTGATCAATTAGTGATTTTACATCATAATGACTTTATAAATTTCAATTAAATTTTGACACCACAAAAGATCAAAAAATCACTTTATTTTACTTTTTATATTTTACGGGAATTAAATAGCTTATATAATACTGCATTTAAGCTGGTTAGCTTTGAGGCTAGCCTGACTTATACTAATACTTTCTGAACAATATGATGAACAATATGAAAAGGAATATTGTCCTTCAAGTAATTATCACTGGTTGAGTTCATCTCCAGCTGTAAAATCAAAATAATACAGACTTAATGCACACTGTTGACTCATTACTCACCAGAGTCCCATGAAACAACACATTTTCCCAGAACACTCCTCTCACATGAGTGTTCAGAATAATTGAAACGACTCCGAAGCTCCTCCTCGTGCTGTGACCTCCGCCGACCTCCTCCGCCTCCGAAGCCAGACCCCGATAATGAGAAAGTATCTGGAGCCGACCCCGAGAGAACGTACGCTAACGGGCTGTCAGGGCCCCGCGCCGTAAATATTTAAAGGTGGTGAACGCTGGCAGCCATTTTGACAAGGTCAGAGCGAGGAGGAGGAGGAGGAAAAGGAGGAAGAGGAAGAAGGAGGGAGGGAGGGTCTCAAAATCAACACTGATCCAAACATGTTTAATGAGCTCTGCTTCATGGACTGCTTTAAAGTGGAGAACATGATTTTAACAATAATACGGCTCGTCCACCGTTCGATACGTACCTCGTTTTTATTTTGGTTTTGGTTCGGTTCAGTAGAAATTAAGGTGTTGCTCTTGAATTTTTTAATTTCATCAACTAGGTTTAGTAATTATGGGTGGATTTTAAAGGCTGTTTTAGTTTCTTTCTTTTTTTTTACTATTTTTTAAGCTAATAAATAATATTAATAATTAAAAAGCTTTGATAAATGTGTATTTAACATTAAGAACACTTTATATCCTCCTGAATCGAATGCTTCAAATTGATTTTTTTTTTCTTTTTTTATTATTTTTTGAAATACTGGAACATATCGCTCCGAAGAAATAAACAGTAAAAAAAGCTTGAGAAGGGATGAAATACAGTGTAAATGTAAAAAAAGTAAAAAGTAAAAAGTGTAAAAGTGAGTGAATGTTTTAATCAGGTTCAAGACCGAACAGAGCACCTTTAACTAAGAAGTCAGACCACAGAGACTCCTGAGGCTGTCTTTTTAAATCCAGTCCTAATCTCTGTCAGAGGTTGGTTCTCATTCTTCTTCAAAGATAATTCTTCAGTCTCAAAGAAACACAATTAATGTAGATTTGATGAGCTACTCTCAGCTTTGTGTGACCTCTGATATCATCCAATCACTCTTGAGACGTGCGTTTAATTAATTAGACTGAGATCAAAGCCTGAGACCGGGATTCCTCCCACAGAACCAGTTTTATACACACTTTATCGGAAATTTAAAAAATCTACTTAAAATACATACATCTCCTCAAACTCCTCAGACTCTCAGCTTTATGTTTATTTATGCTTCTCTTCAAAGACATGTCCACACTGGAAATAATCATGATCATCCCTGAGGACGTTCCACTGTGTGGGTACATTAGCGTCGATCATTCCCAAAGACGCAGACAGACAGTGAATGAGACACCAGTTTTACAGAAATGTAAAAGCTTACAGTTTGTCCTCAGTTACTCATTTTTAAAACACAGAGGTTACATCAATATTAAAGCTCAAGGGTCCCTGATTGTCTTTTTTGTCCCTGTCTCAGACTCTCCTCCAAAATCAGTCTAGGGACCTCTCCTGCTTCTCTTTTATTAAAAAATAAAACCAGACCAATTTTTCCTCCAAAATACTAATCCATTTGACCAAACTGAAGTTTAAAGTTTAGCGTTAGCTTGGCAGCAACTTCAGTGCCAGAACGACAATTATCTCCTCCTCGTTAAACATTACATGATTGAATTGACAGTATTTATCTGCATTTTACGTTGCTTCCCTTTTCTCTGTTGATGCTTTTCTTTTTCAGCTGTTTCTCTGTTAAAAGACATATTCAGCTGAAAATACACTTTATCTGCAGCTATTAAACTTCCTGGAACGTCATGTGACAAGTGTCGGCAACCAATGGGAGCGCTCCCTTTTGGAGCATGTGATTGTCCAAGGTTTTCTGTTCCTGAATAGAGGTTCTCATCTATTACAATCCCTTACAATAAACAGTAGATGGATCAGAAAGACTGTTTTTACAATAAACTATTTGGGTTTAAACCATTTTCCCTCAATTAGAAGAGAAAAATCTGGTAAAGTCTGTTTTTAAAAAGACGGAACCAGGACTAAATCAATACTAGTTAGGTTGAAACTACAACTAAATGTAGAAATGAACCTAGGTATTTTCACTTGGACACACCACATTTATTTAATGCTGTTTAGACAATGATTTTGAGGCAAAAACAAAATGTCCATCACATAAAAGACCGTAACCCGACCAGTAACATCCCATTTGTAAAAATCAGCTAATACCCTCTAAAAAAAATCTTCTTTAAGTCTTTAATAAAACTCTAAGACTTTATTTCTTCTTTTACAGTTTGTCCAAGACTTAAGTCCGTCTTGACCGATCATAGTTTAATGTTAGGTGTTAGTGTTAAGGTCTCACTGAGTCCCTCCCTCGTCCTGCTGCAGGATGTGGCATGTTATAGAAATGCATTGATTTAAGAGCATTCAAAATCATAATCTTTATAGAAATTCATTTAATTACATGTTTTTAGACTCATTCTCACCTTGTTTCATTGGTACTTTATCCCTTTTAAGTTCTGTTTTCAATCCATTTTCTGGTCCTTTTAGAGTATTTAGCTCAAGGCAAAGTCCAGAACAAACAGTGATGACCCTGCAGCGCAAGGAAACAAATCTTCACGTGTTTGACTGAAAACTCACAAAGTAGAAAAACCTTGTGTGGAGTTTATTTGTGAGTAATTTCAAACAGCCGTTTCTCCCAAACCCCCTCAGAGAGAAGAGGCCAATAAAAGCCAATGGCCTTGTTAAAAACGGCTCAATTCAAAAGAAAAGGATTGAGCTCATAAAATGTACTCTTTCTGATCGCTGTAATCTGTTCAGTAAAAGCAGCGAGGATAAGTCTTTGTCAGCATGTATTAGTGTTAGATTATAAAGTGGTTTTAATATATTATTGATATTATCTTTTTGTCTTTTTATCAGTTGTTTTGTTGGAGACAGGTTCAATCTTCCATTTGGTTCACAGCTGATGTGTATTTTCACCAAGGGTATGTGCGCCAGGAATTTTATTAAAAATGCATTAGAAGAATTTTGGAAGTGTCTCCAAACTCTGGAAGCTGCAGTGGCTGAAAACAGACTTTCATTTCAACCAAAAAAGCCTTGACTTTGTCTCAGAAATAGTTTTGACTTGTTTGAAATTCTGCTGGAGTTTCCAATACGTGCCAAAAACTTTTGACTTGAATTTGGAGAAACTTGTCTCTGTGGCCTCTTCAGTCGACGTTTGTGTGAATTCAGAAGACTTTCCTTCAAATGTTAGCTGCAGAGTTTGAATTTTAATTAGATTTGCTCTTCATCTTCAGGTAAAGTCATCCAAAGTCAGTTATAAAGTGAAATTATGAACAATATGGATTTGCACTAATATTCAAAGTAAAAACATGAGGTGATTTTAGTTTTTGACCTCATTCTGTCAAGGTTTGGGAAGTTTTGAATCAGCCAAGAACCACTTTCTCTGACAATATGTCCTTTAATAAAACATATCTAGATGTTATAATGTTGTGAAGCAGACTTTTCTAAACTTGGATCATGGTTAATATTGAATCTAAATCAGAGTAAATCCTGTTGTATCAGCGAGAGGCTGGAGGTACAGCTGCTGCAGGAAACATTCAACTGTTTCTGTTTATTCCCATCTTTCTGAACATGACAGTTATAGAGCTGGTTATATTAGAGAGTAATAATAATAGAGCTAATCCTAACCCTTATGTTTAATACAAAGTTTAAATTCATGAAGCGAGAGCCAAACGACACTGACCTCGTTTAAAACCACAAACACTAGCTTTGTGTCGGGAAAAAGTACAGTATTTATCATGTTTCTGTTTGAATCTGACAAAAACAAGGTGTAATCAATTAAAAAACATTTCCGTTTAATGTTTTTCCTTTTGCTTCTCATTTTCGCTTTAGTGAGGATTATCTATCGTCCCATCAGACGACTTGTTGAAAAAACAAAGGAACTTATCTCTGATTTCAAGCGTTAAAAAGACTCATTGAGTACATATCATTATTCATAATAAAAGTGTGGATATAGTGACCTCTTAAAAGAACACTTAAGACATAAGAAGCACTGTCTTTTATGATTAACTTAAATTTAATGTGAACACTGCAAACTTCCTTTTAAACAGTCCCGAGCGTGGGACCAAGTCCTTGTTAAGCAAGTCACAGTAGGTCCAAGTCTTTGGCCTCAAGTCAAGTCAAGTCAAAGTCGTATACTTTGAGTTTCAATTCATTTCAAGTTTATCAAGTTATTCATTATTATTATTATTGTTATTATTAGTATTATTATTATTATTATTATTGTTATTATTAGTATTATTATTATTATTTTAATAAAACACAAGGAACATACTAATCAAAATACCAATATATTTGTATCAATAAGAATGTGTGCTGTCTAAATATTTATACAAATTGCACTTCTATTGATGGAGGTGTGAGTGCCAAAATTATAATTAAATCTACTTACTACTAAACGTATATTTTAATAATGAAATGAATGCCCATCTGTGTATCTGTATTGGTGTAAGTGTCTTCTTAGATCACTCACTATCCCCTATGTATGTTGATGCAAAATGTTAATATGTCTTTCCCTGTTTATTATTGTTTAGATAAATAGTGCTTTAGTAATCTTACATGTTTGAGAAAGAGCCTTCTCCTTCTCATAGTCAACATTTCTGGTTATTTTAATTTGTAATTTCTGATATTATTTACAGAAAATAAAATGATACTACCACTGGCTAGATAGTCAAAAGTTAATCTTAATTGCAGTCGGTTCTTAGCCTACATGAAACGCTCTGTGGCCGTAGTTCACAGAAGTGCTGCTTGGACCAAATCAAGTCCACTAGCTCACGATTAGCTGAAATGGATCTGGTGAGACAGGCTTCAAGAGAAGGATTCTATATGACTGTATCACACCATGGTATAGTGTCAATAGACGCAAAGGCACATGGCTCATTTCCACATGTAAACATTGTATGTATCTGCCCATTACATCTGCAGATCGAACTACGCTGTTTGACTCTGCCACCTCGGGGCGGGAGGGCTAAGGGAGTCAAATGGGACCCAGCTTAAGTGTACACTAGTACTGTCAGGCTGTAGAACTACATTTGAGCAAGCATTACATCGGGTTAAACAGCACATTTGACAAATGTAGGTTTTAGCACTGAACAGGTGGGTCTCGTCTCCGCCTCGGACACCGAGACGAGGCAGGTCCCAAGTGGCCACAGAGCTACAAAAACACAGACAACACTTTCAATTGCCCTCAACAGTAGCGCAACATGTAGGGGCTACATTGTAGGCTATAGCCTATATTTTATATTAAAACGCTGAAGCACCGTGCTTATTTGAGTGTGCCTTATATATATATATATATATATGTATATATATATATATATATATATATATATATATATATATATATATATATATATATATATATGTATTTACATACGTGAGGGATTACCCTCCCAAGTAAAAACAACGTGCTACAGGTCCAACCATCGACTGTACATTCGTCCAACCCCATCCCAGTCTTACTTGTGAATTTGCTGCCAACGTGAGACATACCGACATTTTGCACTAAGCTTCAGTAGAAGAAATACATCCTGGCGCCCTGAGGTTCTAGTTTAAGCGTCAATGACTGCGTTTACATGGCACATCATACTCTGATTAAGGTTCATAATTAGATAAAGCTCATACTCCGATTAAGGTGTTTACATGTGCATCTGGAATTGGAGTATTCCATTTGCACCTGTTTACAAGATAAAAGCATAATCTGATAGATAGATAGATAGATAGATAGATAGATAGATAGATAGATAGATAGATAGATAGATAGATAGATAGATAGATAGATAGGATGCTATCATGTGGGATAATGTAATATTTATATAAGATATAAAATATATTTGAAGCAGACAGTTAAACATGTTGCCAATATGTCAATACTTAGTAAAAAAGACGATAGTAAATCCTCGTGTGTAGCCTGGAGGCAAAGCTAACGCTACGGTCAACAGTGCACTTCCGGTCTCCCGTTTAGTCCGTTTTCTGTGCATTATGCTGTCAATGTTAAGCCTCTTAACTACATTTCAACAAAAGGCTTTATACTTTCACTAAACTGACTCGTGATTAATGTAATATTTACTATAATATCGATGCTGTGACTGACTGAAGCAGGAGCTGTGTAGCGCCGTCTTAAACCGGAAACAGCTGTTGCTAATAACCGCTAGCTTGTTTTGCTAAGAGACTCACCCCTTACACGTCTTTTATTTCGCAAAATAAAAGTTTCTTTTCAGTCAGAAAGGTAGCGGTAACTTTGGCAAAAGGGGGTTAAACAAGCACTAATGCGATTAAGGTGTTTACGTGGTTTAATAATGCGATTAAGATCGGAGTACTCCAGCTGTCTTAATAGCATAAGTGGCAACTATGCTAATGTTAGCTAATCATTAGCCCGCACGTTCTTCTTACCGTTCTTTGTGTAACTTCAAGTGCCTGATGAAATTTGATGTTGTTGAATCTCCATCGGCAATCTTTGATCCACAAGTTTTGCAAACAGCAACTCTTTGGTGGCCGACAACCTCGTAGTTTTTGTATCACTCTTGGAATCATTTTGCCTCCGAGGGATATTTGAAACTTTAACCGCGTTGGTTTGCTGCACTATGATTGGATGATGTGGGAGGAACATGTTTGTGCTGCAGAGAGAGCACGTACATAATATGATGAGGAGAGTTAAATAAATTGCTTCCTGTATACTTTTCATATGAGACTTGTTTTTTTGTTTTGTTTTGTTTTTGAGAAAAAGCATCAAGTCATCTCAAGTCACAGGGCTCAAGTCAAAGTCCCGAGTCATTGGCGTTCAAGTCCAAGTCCAGTCAAAAGTCTTTGCCCATTTTATCAAGTCAAGTCACAAGTCATCAAATTTGTGACTGGAGTCCAAGTCATGACTTTCAAGTCCACACCTGTGGTTAGTCCCACTGCTGTTGTTTTAATCAGGCTTTTATTGAGAGCCTCCTGTGTTTTTCATTTATCTGTTGGTTTAACAGCCTCAAAAACAAGAACAGTCTTAATAATAAAGTTCAAATCTGTTCTAAAATCATGAGTCTTTCTGTGACAAACAGATTCTGCATCACATCTGGACACGTCCTAAAATCTGAATTTTCTTTGTTTCCTTTGAGACTTCGTCATGTTTTACCTGATTTTACAACAAATCTGTATCAAAATCTTTTATAACAACAGCTGTTTATCTTTTCAATTCTCAGTAGTACTTCTCTTTTTATTTGAGTCTTATTCATTTTTTAAAACATACTCATATTTCATAAATGTATTCTATTACATCAGTGTTTTCTTCCATATGTTTAGTGTTTGTTGTTTGTTTTATTTGCTCAAATGAATTGCATCTGGTGGGATTAATAAAACTTCAGACTCCTTTTGGTGATGAACCGTCCTGAACCGTCCTGAACCGCTCCAGTGGAAACACGCCTTGAGATAATAGTTATATCGCGGATCACTGGAAAATTAAGAGAAATGTTGAAAAGTGTATTAATAATTGCAAACAACACTACTTCTGTGAGAGACAGAGAGAGGTGGTGCTGTCACTGATGTGTTTGTTCTGCAAAAGGAAGAAGGAAGAAGGGTATTTTTGTAAATTTACAGAAGTATAGAGTTCGGTACAAATGAACAAATCAATATTGAAGACTCTGTTTTACAAAATGGATTTCTTTCTCCCCGTTACATTCCTATGTCTTAAGGCTCATGTTTTAGTTTGTTTTTAGGAGCTCCTATTGTCTCGCACATTTTAATCCTCTGACACTTTCATCTTCTGCACCTTTTATTCTGGATATTTTTAGTAAATGACAAATCTCTTCCTTCACTTCTTTATATTGTGTTTTAATCTATAAAATATAAAGATGAAAGATAACTCCTCTCATTTCTCGGGTATGAGGCCTCTCTGCTGCTGGCGATGAGCAGAGGCAGCAGATGTGAGCGCCTTCGTGGGAGTAAGGCTCTTCTGAAGCCGACAGAAAATCGATGGCGTGTGATTGGCTCGTGACCCGGCGGCTGCAGCCTGTTGCCGTGGTGACCTGGTTTCCCCGTTCTTTCGCTCGTTCGTCGGAAAAACGCTGTCAAAGCTCAGATTTCTGTGGCGTCTGTGTCTTTTTGCACCTGCCAGATCAAACTCGGGGTTAAAAACTCAAGGAGTGAAGCTGATTGATGCAGTAAATATGAGATTTTATCCACTTTCTGACTTATTTAAACATGAAAAGTGATTATGACCATATACTTTTGTTTTTATATCTAAGAATATTTATAATTTAAGTATTCTCCAAAGTCAAAACATGATCTTTCTGAAATATAAAACAATTTATTATGCAATATTAAAATTATTATTATAAATCTTTATTTTATTTTATTATTTAATTATTTATCTTCTTCTAAAATTATGTTAAATATTTTTTTATATTTTATTTTTTAATGTTTTTTTGTTTGTTTTTTTTAGAATAATGTTGACCCCACCATATAATGCATATTCATATTAATGTAATTATAAAACATTTTTAATGTCATATTTAAACCTTGAGAGATGGTTTAAATGTAAAAGTTTTCTCTCATATCTTCTTCTTTTGGGAATTGGACATGTTTAATTCCAGTGTATTTTAGAGACATTAACATTTCTTTATCTTGCACTGACTTGATCTTAAGCTAATAATAAAATACCACTTTTGAGAGTAACGCTGTACTGATGTGAGAATGTGCTCCTGGTTTGGTTCTTTTTATAAAACACAGTTATTCTGTGTAAATGTGGAGGTCACGTCTGAGACAACAATATTGAACAGTCGCTGGTGTTTTCTGCTCGTGTTTTCTGTGGAAACCAGTCAAACCCAGCTGCAGTCGATCCCCGCTCACCGTTCTCACATTTACACTTGAAACAGAAAAAGCCCAGACGCCCCTGAATAACTCCTGAGGCTGTGCTGCTGAGAACGAGGAGAGGTTTCACTCAAACATGTCCCGGTTTAGCCTCGTCGACTTCATTTAACACAGCTCCTCGTTTCCATGATACTCTCAGCTGTAATCTTCTGAGGCGGACCACTGCAGCCATTTATGTTTAAATTAACTTGTCATTTACTTCACTGCGTTTTTAGAAGTCCCACTTTTCCGTCATTCGTGCAAATAATATTCTGCTGTCTCTAAAATGTAAAATGCTCCACATCAGCCTTTATTTCTACGAATAAGACGACTCAGCTTTTCCAGTAACTATTTATTTATTTATATTTGTTGTAGTTAAACTGGAGTCATAACTTTCTGTTGAATCCTTTTAAAGCTTATTGTAACAGAAATGATCAGGAAAAAAAGTCCTTAAGACGTGATCTAGACTTTATTATGAAGGATTTTAATGGATGAAGATCAGAGTTGTGCACAGACATAATCGGAGGCTGTTGCTCTATCGTTAAAAAAGGCAGTTAGGACACTTTATACTTTATAGAATGCTTTAATTTCAGTAAATGTACATTATTCCTTGAGCCTAGTTAATTATCTGACAGTCAAGTCACACTTCTTTATCAGTCATTTTTCATTGCAAAAACTAAAAGTGTTGAATTTTCTCGCCTGTTTGAACTGTTGGGACATTTGTAGGATGCATTAAAGACTTCTGCCTCAGACTGTGTCCTGTTGGGTCTATCGTCTCTAAAACTATGGAACTAACGGTGTGAGAAAACACTGCTGAATCCCTGCTAATGTTCTTCAGACACTTGTGAACGTGTCTCATGTGATATTAACTCCAGTCGAGTCAAATCAAACTCAGGGTGTTCGTAAAGCTGTTAGTCTGTTTATTCCCAGCTGTCTGTTTGGTTTTTTGTTTATTTTTAGAGGGACAATACATATTAATGGACATTTACACGTTAATATGTGAGATTATAGCAGACTCTGGGCTTAAAATCAGGACAGAAAAGACCACATTCAAACAGAAACACAAGAACATTTGAGCAAAAACCTGTAAACTCTCATTTCTTGCACAGATTTGTTAGTTTAATGTTTGGTGGAAAAGTTGTGTCTCATGTTATGTTCTTTGAAAACTGCAACCGTTTCTTGGCAAATAAGACACAAGATACTGACTGGACTTTAGTTAAAAATATCTCTGTCCACTTTATATTAAAAACTTGAAGTGTGAATGGATGTTTTCTGTTTGTAGATATGATGATAGCTTTAGCAAAAGTACAAGGCATTAAAGGAAAATGGTCAAAAATATGCCGCCTTAATTATATATAATTTGTAAATGCAGCTCAACGGGCCTCTTTTTATAAATAATGATTACATCTTTACTTCAAGCAGCCGTTTTTTCAATGCTTTAGTAAATGTTGTTAATGTCCACTTCTCTTATTTGAAGTGTGTGATGTACATTGAGGCGATACGCTGCAGAACGTCTAATAGTCTTATAGAAATACTGCGAGCTGAGAGGCGTTCACTGTGCATCCCGTAATAACACAAGATACATCATGAGATACAATCGAAACTCATTCTGTTCATTTGTCCTCTGAAGGGCACTTAAAACAATAATATGAATGTGTGCACGTCCCTGGACTCGGCTCTCGTTCGAACAAGAGGCGTCTGGTTGGGTTTCTGAGTGTTTCTTCTGATGCTAATGGACTGACGTCGTCCATAACAGAGGAAATAAACGATAAATGAGCAGCAGAACGTGGGGTTACATTCTCTATTTGCTAAAAAACTTCCACGACAGGTTGTATTTGACTTTGTAAAAGACTTTCCAGGTTTTTGCACAGAGTTTGTGTGAAGACTCTTTTTTTTCTTTAGTATAAAAACAACAGAATAAAAGCCCCACAATCAAAGTGACAGACTTTTAACGCCGAGCTGCTGCTGCTGTTGCCATGACGACGGGCCGATAGTGAAGTTCATAAACACATAAATCCGTCTGATCCCGGCTGAATTAAAAAAACACACAGACGACAGATTGTTCCCCAAATCTTTTAAAGCCTTTTATTTGCCTCACGTCTGTTCTGATAAACTCTGAAGAGCGACGGCGTTACTCGGAGTGGCGTCAGAACGACACAAACCCACCGCCTCCAACAGGAAAATGTGTCAATATAATCAAATCTGGATGAGCTCCATATGGTTTGACGCTTTTGACAAAACCTGTTTCTGGATCATATGAAATGGCATGTTCCACTCTGGAGCCTCCAGCTGAACATCGTCTGTTTTTATTCCAAGAAGACGAGCTAAATGTGAAAATAATGTTAAATGTTATAGGAACGTTTAAAAAATAAAGTTCTGAAGTAAACTAACTTCTGTCGAGGCCGTGGGCTCATAATAATAATAATAATATTTAATAATTAGGGATGAGAACTGGACCTACATACGACGAACATAGGATGATTATGAGCTTAGATATTTTTCTCCAGTACTTTTATAGTTTGTTCAATGTTTCGAGAGGTTTCACTGTATTTGTGCCTGATTTTATGATTTCTAATTAAGCGGAAATTTGTCAAATGAATCTTGATTATTTTACAGAACATCAGCTTAGAGTCAATAAATAACCCAAGATATTTATATTCACTAACAAGCTGTACATTTTCACCAGATTAAACAGAGAAGGGCATAAAGAAGGTGTCAGTTCTTCTCTAAAGACTAAAGCAGCCTCATGAGTTTCACTTTCACTGTTTTCCTGAGTCACCCCTGGAGCTTTTTCCCCATAAACCCTCTTCCTCTGACCTTTGACCCGTTCCCTCCTCTTCATCGTCGGCTCTAATTGGCCGTTACCGCGACCCTTCATTAGCCGCATTAGCCTCGTCATCGTCGCGGAAAGAGGGACCTTTAGCGACTGAAACGACACTTAACAACGAGCGGACGAGAATAAATCAGGCCGCGTTCGGCGAAACACGCGAGTTAACCCTTGAGTTCCACGAAAAACGTCGACAGGACACAGACGCTGTTAAAGTGAAGAACGGCAAAAATGAAGACACAGTTTCCTCTAAAAATACAAACATAATGGCACAATTTTCATCTCCAACGCAGTGAAAGCTTTAACTCACACGGTCACAGCTTCAAGTGCCGGCCTTGAAGTTTCAATCAGAGCAACACTTTGTTCCACTGCTGTCGTCCTGTTTTAACAATGCACTTTCTGAAAAATGAAGGAAGAAAACTGGCCTACGAAGCTTTTGATTTGAAATTTTCGGGCAATTCTTTCACAACAAAGCCCCAGGTGAGGTTTTTAAGGGATGTGTTAAATCAATCTTGAGTTTAAAAGAATCAAACATGGCCGACAACGCGAAGGAATAAATAATACATGTTGTGTTTTTCAGTTTAAATTTACTTGAGAGGAAACCAAACTGAGTCCACACTTTTCACTTTTTGAGTCAGATTTCAGACCAAAACAAATATTTCTTGGAGGAAAAATTGGTCTAGTTTTATTTTTTAACAAAAGTGAAGCAGGAGAGGTTCAATTCAAATGAGGTGATTATACAAAAATGAAAATATAGTTCCATTTTGTTTAATTAATTCCTATAACATTTAAGACAATGCCCTTTTACATGTTTTATTTTAGGGCAATTATTAGACCTTAAACCTAGACTTTAATTATGTTGAAATTTGATGGACGTCAAGGGAAAATCCTGCATTTTGTCTTTCTTTTCTTTTCTTTTTCTTCAAATGCTGTGTTCCTGCAGGTTAGAGGTCTAATCCACAGAGTAAACTCAGAGGAGATAGTGCAGAGTATCTTTGCTCAAATCCACGGCGCGTGACGTTGAGAATATCAGGCTGTGCTCAGTGAATTACGGCTGTTAGGAGGTCGAGGAGCTGCAGAACACAAAAGGCCCTGTCTTTATTAGATCTTCAGCTGCGCTCTGTGATTTTAACATCGCTTACTCTTTCCTAAAGTCATCATCTGAAGCTCTCCTGGAGTCGTTTAGTGTCTGCCAGGCCTCAACACAAACATTATTAACAAATCTCGCCTCCAACATTAGCCCCGCTCATTTGAAATTTACGAGGCACTGCAGGTTTTTTCCGCGTCTCTGTGGAAACGAAGCAGCTGATTGGACTAATGAGACCCCGCTCCGCCGCTGTTTTCTGGAATTAATGCAGGTTATTGTGTTTCTGAAGAGCCCCTCGCTTCACGGTTCACACTAACGCTGCGTTTTGTCTGAGCACAAAGTCTGGAATGTGTTTTTAGACTTTTCTGAATCATTTCTTAGAACTAAAAGTGCTGCTGTGGTTCATCAAAACTCTTCAGATGTTTGTAAAATGTTTAATCAAAACTTAGCTTGAGTTTCAAAAGATAAATGTAAAGTTTTGTCACAGTTTGAGCCTCAGTTTTTATTGTTTTAGTCACAAATGATGGTTAAAATAACAGAAAAGTTACATCCAGGTGAAAAGAAATAAAAAAGAAAAAAAAATTGAACTACTTTTATCACAAAAAATCGGTGTAACTCTTTACACGAGGCACAGACCAAACACTGAGCTCAAAAACATAGACGTCCAAGAGAAATATTCAAACAGTAAACAGCTCATGTGACGTTTGTGGAGGTTCTCAGTCGTCCAGGTCGACATAACGCTAACAACAGCTTAAGAGTCAGTTTACACCAAGGACATCGTCAGTCAAGCAACTTTATCATATTTTTGTGGATATTCTCACTTTTACAAATGTTTAAGCAACAAAATCATTCACTAATTTATCCCAAATTACGTTTGTTACTCTACGTTGTAATTTAAAGCCTGCTGCAGACAGAGATAAACAGATGTAGCTGCTGTGGGTAATTACAGAGCGTCTAAACCCAACGCTGTGTTTATTGAGCCCCAGATCTTCTCCTTCTTCACATTGTTCTTGAAAAATGGGAGTTTTATGAAATGCAGTGTAATTGTTGGCTTTCCCAAGAAGTTTCAAATACCTGTTTTGAACGCTGTGTGGACCAGGCTTTGAGCAGTGCACATGGATAGTGCAAAATGGATAGTTTACTGTTTTGGTGCAAACTAAATAAAAGTGAACTACAAGTGCATTCAGGAGAAGATAAGCTTGGCCACTGAAAGTCACTTTTATTGTTACAATTGAGTCTCTCAACCTTTTCCATTAAGCTCCATCCAACGTTAAAGGTGCACAAAGAGGTCCAACAACCTCACTCCTGCTTCAGAGGTCAGAAAACAAACCCCAAAACCTTCAGTCTGTCCTTGGAGCCGCTCTGTTTTTAGTGAGCTTTTATTTTGATAGTGTAGAGGAAGTTTATTTTGACACTTGAAGTCATTTGAGAAAACAATGTCATTTTGTCTTTCTCTTTTTACGGCCGAGTGGAAAATACAGCAGGACAGTGTGATTATTTGTGATGCTTTTACTACTTTTGACGACGTAAACGCCTCTAAAACCGACTCTACGCCAAAACTCTTCAGTTTGAATGAAGCTTTAGGAAAAAGTCACATAGGACTGCTTTTAAATCAAAAGATAAAAGTATATTTTCCGTCGTCTCCTGTGTTTTTCTTCTGTATTTGTCACAGCGTCTGTGGAGGCAGCCTCAGAGCTCGTCTCATTTATGATTTAGACGATTGTCACTGCTCACTGAGAGAAAAACTGTGTAAACACAACCAGACGCTTTGTACCGCTCTGTTTATTTCAGGATTTCAGATGTTTTCGGCGTCAGACGCTGGAATTATTCATCACAAACAAAATGCTGCTGTACTTTTTCAACCGAGACAATCAGATGTCTGTGAAAATCTGCGAAGAGTTCGGGTTAAAATGAAGCCAAAATGATGAAAAAGATAAAAAAGCTCTGCCTCAAGTGTTTAGAGAGTGGGTTTTTAAAAGTTGGGATTGAATTAGGTTTAATTAAACACCTGCAGCCCCTCGAACTGAAAGCTTTTTCATGTCGAGAGTGGATTCACAGGAGAGCGGTAATGACTGTAATCTTCAGCAGAAAAACAACACATTCATGTAAAATAAGCCTCTGGATGAGTCACTGATAACAACTTAAACCTGGATGTTTTGTCTGAACCCAGTATTTTACAGACGTCTGTTTAAAGTCGAGCAGAAAGAGACTTTGTGATGAACCCATTAGTATCTCGTCCAAAGAAATGAGCAAACATCCATCATGTGAATATATTGAAATATCTTGGTTAAAAATGACCAAATCAGAAATTAAAAGGGATGAATAACAGCAGAAATTAAGAAAACAAAGCTAAAATTAATCATAACAACAGGAAATGACCAAAGTGAAGCTAAAACAGACCTGACCCCGGTCGGTTTCTTACCAGCTTTTCTACTTTCTACTCTTTTTGTGAATTGCAAACCTTATTAAATCAGGCAACGTCTCTTTAAATGGATTCCTCCTCATTATTTTTTGCATTGGAAGTCTAATAATTATCCATGTCCTTTTTTCCTGAGATAAACAGTGCTGTGACCCTTCAGTAAATCTTAAAAAGCACTATTTTTGTTTCTAGTGTGTTTTCTCCAAGTCTGACCCTGTTTTTTAATCTGATTTGTTTTGTCTTTTTTTTTTTTTTGAATAAAACAATTCAGCCCCAAATGTTCTGAGTGAAGCCCTGGACCAAATCTAAAGTGAACAGTGCCGACAGTGTCTCCAGACTCTGTCCTGGACCATAAACACATCTGTGCATTTAAAAGTCCATTACATCATTTTTTTTCCTGTTACATTTAGTTTTTCAGTGTAATCTCCTAAAGTTTATTGTAACAGGAATCATCTGAAAAAATGAGACCTTAAGACGTGATCTAGTCTTTACAATGAAGGATTTTAATAGATGAGAATGATCAGTCCACAGCAGGATTTTGTCCAATCACAGCTCACTTCAGGTAAAAGGAGCGCTACCATTGGTCGACACTGATGTCAACAACGAAGGAACAAGGAAATAAACCAAGGAAATGGGTTATTCTGTTGGAAATATGTCTTATTTTACAGAGAAACAGCTCAAAAAAGATAAATATACTGTTTACAATCCTGTCAAAATAAAAGCTGTGTCATTTAACGGCAGGTGAAACCACTTTATTTTGGCGGAGGCAGAAAAGGACATAGCATTAAAGCCGCTGATTCTCTAATTCCATTAAATCAGGTTCATACGAGACTGAGACTGTACTTTAGCGTCAGACAGATGTGATATAAATGGAATAAACTTATCTTTTCAGTGTCATTTTTAATTAATTACAAATAACTTTAAGGATGTAACACACTCTGATGAAAATGTGTTATGCATTATGCCTTTTTTAATGTACGATATCATTAGACATTATGTTATATTTGAAAAGAATTTAATTTATTTATGAAAAAAATCAATAATTCAAAACAAGAGCGTTGTTTTTAACTGTATTAAACACCTAAAAATATCATGAAGCCATCTTAAATGCACCAAAATACACAGAATTGCATCTATTCTATTATATATTTAGCTCAGACTGATGATTTATTGCAGGTTTTTCATCTGAAAGAAGCGCAATCTGTTAAATGAGGCCAGACATCCACTCCTCTTCATGCTTTAAGTGGAGATTGAAAATGTAAAGTAAAGGTCAGAGCAGTGAAGATGTGTCAGAAATGCAATGAATTATTCTTCATTGAGATGTTGCTTTATGGAGTTAATACAGGAATGCAGCTTTGAAATGAGAAACTCTCTCCACAAGGTTATTTTAAAACAAGACAAGAATCTAAATCTAAACAGTTTATTCTCCTGATGTTATTCCGTGTGTGTTTCGTCATAAACGAACATCAACGAAGAGAAACCAACAGAGACAGAGTTTACACTGTTGATCTGACTTTTTGACTCTGGGGACATTTAAACGAAATTTAAAAATGAAATGTCATGTGTGATTCTCCTTCTTTGGAGTGAGACTGCTGCAGTAAACATTCGACTGTTTCTGCTTTATTCCCATCTTTCTAAAGCTTTATTCAGAGGCTGCAGGAGTTTGATGTGAAGCAGAGAGAGACAGCCATGTTTCTGACTCTTAACGACAGGGACTGATCCAAAGCTGTTTAACACTTTATAATCCTCACTAAACACATAATCAAACATTATTCAAACAGTAGAAACCCTGGAGTTTGAGAGAAAATGACAACCCTTCGACTAAAACAGCTCAGTGTCCCCTTTCTCCTTCAAAAATACCCATAATCCCCTGCTGGTAATGCCTCTGGTAACTCTGTGCTTCAGTCGAGCTGCAGCGTGAACAGTAAGTGATTTTTAATGGCTGCTGTGGGAAACGTAACGACCGGCTCCGACTGTGATCTGCTCCAGAACATCTGCTGCGTCCAACGTTTGGGACGATCTGAAGGAAAACTGCAGCTACTCAACAACAAACTCAGAATCACACACTAACCTGGATAAAGTGGTTCGTTATTGGATTATTCCTGCAGGTTTAAGGTCAGACACAGCTCTGAGCGTGTTTCAGTTTTATTTCTACAGCTCAGTTTCACACCAACGATTCCCTCAAAGGGCTGAACAAAAACAAACGACCGTAAAAGTAACGGGATGAACTAGACAAGAACATGGGACAGGGTCATACGTCTGACACCGGGACGACTGGAAGGAGAGGGACAGAGGGACGACGAGTGAACAGCAAAGAACTAAGCACAAATGTAGATAATAATGTAATTAGGGAAATGATTTAAAAAAATTACAAATTAATCACAAATCTGGCTGTAATTAATCACACAATTGTTAATAAACACACTGAACCTTCAATTTAACAGAAGGTTATTAACTTTATTTTAAATCATTTCACTTTGTCAGACTTTAACTTTTGTATAGTAGGTCAATTATAAAAGTTTTACAGAAAAGTATTAATTGTGGATTGTTCAGACTCAAAAGTGAGTCTCTATAACAGTCCAGTTTATGAATCTGTCAAATAACTTAAAGGAGGAGAAGGAGTTTGAACTTAATTCTGAATTCAATGTGAAGCCAGTAAAGGGAGGCTAACACTGAGGCTAACACTGAGGCTAACACTGAGCTAACACTGAGGCTAACACTGAGCTAACACTGAGGCTAAGACTGAGGCTAACACTGAGGCTAAGACTGAGCTAACACTGAGATAACACTGAGGCTAACACTAAGGTAACACTGAGGCTAACACTGAGGCTAAGACTGAGGCTAACACTGAGCTAACACTGAGGCTAAGACTGAGCTAACACTGAGATAACACTGAGGCTAAGACTGAGCTAACACTGAGATAACACTGAGGCTAAGACTGAGCTAACACTGAGGCAAACACTGAGCTAACACTTGGATAACACTGAGGCAAACACTGAGATAACACGGAGGCTAACACTGAGGCAAACACTGAGCTAACACTGAGCTAACACGGAGGCTAACATTAAAGCTAACACTGGGGTAATGTGCTCTCGTCTGTTTGTTCCTGTTAGTTTCTGATGAAAACTTTAGAGTTATTGGTGCATCCTGCTGCAGACCATCACAATAATGTAACCTGGATGTAATAAATACATGGGTTAGTTAGATTACAGTGACTGTCAGTACTAGATGGTAGTATTAGTGCAGCTCAGGTCACAACTCGTCCTGATTTAATCCATTGAGTCATTTGAGGAGAAATTAAGTCTTGAACATTAAAACTATTTGGATTCCAACCAGTGGCAACTTTCCACTGAAGATAAACAACAGACGTCTTTGATTAGGCCTCGATTCCTCACGTTACATCCACAGTGAATGTTTGTGTAGGTGGAAACGAGCTGCCGCCAGATTTACTCCGTTTGGACTCAGTCAAAGCTGGAGTTGTTTAAGGTGAGTTTAGCCTTGAGCTTTTTGAAGTTTCAAGCCTCTTCATATTTCAGTGAGTTTAATGACTCTCGAAGGCTTTAACCCGAGGTTCCGGAGCGTCCTTAGCTTTCCATAAGTCGCATTCTGCTCCGTATAATCCTTTTTCATCACTCAGAGCGAGGAACGGATCGATAACAGAAAAGTGGCTCGAATATAACGTCTCCATCGTCGCACGACGAGGGAATAAATATATTTAGTAGAATGTATTGATATTGAGGTTGCCCTTATTGTGTAAAAAGAGTTTTCAATAGTTGTTGAGCGCTGCTATTATTTCTGATTTTAACTTAAAATTGAGATCTGTGACATGACACAAAATATTAATTATAAGTTAAAAAAAAACAAAACTAAATTGTAAGTGATTCTAATAAAGTTAAATAAAATAAAGGCAAAATAAATTCAATAAAATGCATTTATTTTGAAGAAATTAACATGAAATCACAACATGTCATTTGCTTCACTTTATAGAATGTGATGGAAATGACATTTTGTCACATTTTGATAATAAAGACTCTTATTATAAGTATTAGCAGCTAATGATGACTTTTAGCGTTAGCATAAGTTATACACACAATATAAAATGCTAATTTCTGCTTTATTTTGACATTCTAAGTAAATGTAGGGTGTTGATTTTTCTCTCGCTGCAGTTGATTCATGAGACTCTTTTGACATGTGTGTCCTTCTCTAATGGTTCTGGTCTGGTTTATGAGTCCGACCTTAAACACATTTGCTTTAATGTGATGGAAATGACCCTGAGCCACAACAATAAAACTAAATGAGTCCATCACGTCAGGACTCCAGGGTAAAGAACACATTAAACCCTTTTATTTTTAACAACATTTTATAAATTCCATTACAACTAACATTTTCCTTTCGGAGAAGTATAGTTATAGTATTAAGTTAATATTATGTTTTATTACATAATTGAGTGGGTTGAATGTTGAGAGACAAGCAGTGGAGACACATTAAAGGACACTTTTACTATAATAAAAATATTGTAAAATGTGCCATTTTGTTTATTTTGGTGCAAACTAGTTGTTGCAAAATCCTAAATAAATGTGTTGTTTTGTGTTTCTTTTCTGCGCCAAGGACAGAAATATCATTGTCTTTTTGTGATTGGTTTAAATTCTCGCAGCAGACTCAGAGACGGACACAAACAGAGCAGAGGCTTTAAGACACTGCAGGTACGAGCCTGAAGAACGGCACCGAGGCTTTTTTTACAAATCCACTCGTAATTCAACACAACTTCAAACAGATCTGCAGAGACTTTATGAGCTGTTCTTACCTGAACCCATTTAATCCCACTGGTTTCAACAGCAGCCGCCAGGAAAACACACCGTTTCTCGAACGATTGAAGAGATTTTTACAGATTTAAGTGAGTTAAACATTTGATGAAGTGGACATTTCACGGTTCAGTTCCATGACTTTACATTTTAAGACTTGTTTTTTACGAAGAACACGTTCAAACCAGCATCAGCAAAGACTTTAGTTTGTTTCCAGAGATGGGAATGTGCATTAGAATTCTGATTTCAGCTTAAAACATTTCAAGTGAGACCTGGAGCAGTTCGATTGAGGTAGAAACTGTGAACCAAAAGGAAGAACTAAAACTAAAAGTTCTTCCTTTAAAAAAAAAAAAAGAATCATCTCATTTGAAAAATTGTGGCAAAAAGGGATCCGTTGTTATTAAAATATGTGATAAATAACTTAGATTTCAATCTAAACCTTGGAGACAACTGGATTAAGACAATAACACTCTTTGTTATAAATGTCCGCTGTTTGATAATCTATTTTCTATTCTATTTCTATTTTCTATAATCTATTTGCAGCTGAAAGATTTGAACCTGTTTTAGTTTGACTTGAACAGGCCTTAGATGGATTTACACAGGTTTTAGTTGGATTTAGACAGCTTTTAAATGGATTTACACAGGTTTTAGTTGGATTTGAACAGGTTTTAGTTGAATTTAGACCAATTTTATATGAATTTGAACAGGTTTTAGTTGAATTTAAACCAGTTTAAGATGGATTTAAACAGGTTTTAGTTGAATTTAAACCAGTTTAAGATGGATTTAAACAGGTTTGGATGGATTTAAACAGGTTTTAGATGGATTTAAACCAGTTTTAGATGTATTTTAACAGGTTTATATAGATTTGAACAGGTTTTAATGATATAGCAAACAGAGACAAATCTCTCCTAACACGATGCTGTAAACAAACGAGTGTAAAACGTCACGGGTGATCCTCCTGCTGCTCGTCCAAAAACAAACACGGCGGCTGCGCTCCATGAATTATTCAGACGTTTACAATATTACAGCCAACGACGCTCACAGTTCCACAGACACCAGCTTCTCACAAAACTAAAGAAAAACCCACAGTCACTGCTCCGAGCACAGATGACCTTTAGAAACCAGAGCACCACAGGCGTAAAGCTTAAATGTCACTTTAACGTCGTTACACAGTGTTCACAGCTGTTTGGGAAAATAAAAGTCTGTTCTATAACTTGTATTTAATGGACGAAGCTGAAACATGGGTCTTTACGGTGTTTGACACTGTCACTGACAACAGCCGTGTTTTAGACGTAAACCATCGGAGTTTGTAACAGAAATGGTGCTTCGTCTGCCTTTAATGATGCAGAAAATTACTCCATTTTGTTGCAGCTTTTCTAAACTTATAAATCTGCACTGACACTGACTAAATTCTACATAAAAGCTGTTTAAATAAGCTTCAAATCTGATAACTCTTTCCTCTCCTCTTTTCTGTCTGAATGAGCACAATGAGCACAAACACTGTTAACGCATTAAGCTCAAGTCCCTGATGTTCTTTTCTTGTCCCTGTCTCAGACTCTCCTCCAAAACCAGCCTAGAGACCTCTCCTGCTTCTCTTTTATTAAAAAAATAAAACCAGACCAGTTTTTCCTCCAAAATACTAATCCATTTGACCAAACTGAAGTTTAGAGTTTAGCGTTAGCTTAGCTTTGACTTCAGCGTCAGGACGACAATTATCTCCTCCTCGTTAAACATTACGTGATTGAATTGACAGTATTTATCTGTGTTTTACGTTGCCTCCCTTTTCTCTGTTGATGCTTTTCTTTTTTCAGCTGTTTCTCTGTTAAAAGACATATTCAGCTGAAAATACACTTTATCTGCAGCTATTAAACTTCCTGGAACGTCATGTGACAAGTGTCGACAATTTTCTTTTTTCTCACAATCCCTTATAATAAACAGTCGATGGCATCATAAAGACACAAACTTTTGCTTTTCCAATAAACTATTTGGGGTTTAAACCATTTTCCAACTAAAAGTGTGTCTTTTTTCAGAGCTGTCACTGCTGCTTCAGACCAAATGTGGCTCTGGGGAAAGACACAGAGGACCTCAGAGGCCGAACTCTCCGTCTTCAGCCGTGTTTGTTCAGTGAAATAATGTGTGTCCGCTGCAGTAATCCATCGGCGGCCGTCTGCTGATGGAGCGGGCGGTGTCTGCGGCTCCAGAGGCGGAGCAGTGACGGTGCCTTTAATGATAAGCGATGGAGCTCATAAAGCCGGCAGCGCTGTCCCGGTTCCACAGACATTAGCAGTAAATGGGCTGCAGATGGATGAGTTATCACAAACAGGTGAGTGCAGGGGCCACACGGGTCCACACAGGGTCCACACGGGTCTAAACGGGTCTAAACGGGTCTACACGGGTCTAAACGGGTCTACACGGGTCTAAACGGGTCTACATGAGGTCTACATGGGTCTTAACAGGTCTAAACGGGTCCAGACGGGTCTAAACGGGTCTACATGAGGTCTACATGGGTCTAAACAGGTCTAAACGGGTCCACACAGGGTCCACACGGGTCTACACGAGTCTAAACGGGTCTAAAGGGGTCTACACGGGTCTAAACGGGTCTTCATGAGGGCTACACGGGGTCCGCCAGTGCATTTACTGTAGGTATAATTAAAAATATATCCTCGTACTCATTCAGAGCAGGTCCAGTCACTCTGGGACTAAATATGCTGCTAGTTTCTGTGGAATTAGGCACCAATTCAATAAATGATGTATAAATATGAATAAAACTAAACAAGAGAAACTGACAGTACACAGTGTTCACAGCTGTTCAGGAAAATAAAAGTCTGTTCTATAACTTTTATTTAATGGACGCAGTTAAAACGTGTCTTTACGGTGTTTGATACTGTTATTGACACCGGATTCTTACAGTTTTTAGACGTAAACCATCTGAGTTTGTAACAGAAATGGTGCTTCGTCTGTTTTTAATGATGCAGAAAATGACTCCATTTTGTTGCAGCTTCGTAAACTTAAA